>JAEMBS010000047.1:0-145000 GCA_018467065.1 Ephestia elutella | reverse complement strand
TAGCGGACTCAATAGATTGATATTCAGGTCGAGGTGAAATGAAGAATACTGTTGATGAATAACTTTTTGTATAGGACCGACTCTAAAATCTAAAAAAAACTGCACAATTTGGGCGAAACCTATTGCAAAAAGGTATTCTCTTATTTCACTAGATTTAGTTCAGTCTTCTTGAGTTCAGTCATACGACATACCTAAATTATACATTTACAGTAAGAAAAAGTAATAAAAATGAATATTCGATATCTTCCGTGATTTCGTTTTCTCGAAATCCCTGGTTATCTCATATTTCTGCGACATATCCACCCAGCGAATGCCAGGCAAAACTTCCTGTTTACCCTTCTCTTGGCCATTATTTTTGTCTGGTAAATTTGCATGTCGGTTTAAGGATCTGTGACAGGCAGGACAGACAGGAGGTTGATGACAAATGTTGACCCGTCGGTCGGTAGGCTGTGCTGTTTCCTATAATCCTATACAATGTAGGTAACGATCAGAGAACCTACTTATGTTTTTCTATATTAAACTATTAGTATATTTTATTGATTGTGCAGCATCTGTGTGTCAGCAGGTGTGTGTGTGTGGTGTGACGACGCGACAGCCAACAGGGTGTCAAGTGGAGTGGAGCAGCAGCAGCTTGCTTGCTTGCAGGCGGCTATCGACGGCGGCGCGCGGCGGCGCGCTGCGCAGGGCGGACGGCGCGCATGCGCGGCGTGCTAGGGCGCGGGGGGCGGGCGGCGCGACGCGGCGCGGTCGATGGTCAGTCGCGCCCCGACCGCGGCCCGTCCCCGTGCAGCCCTCGCCGCCGCCGCCGTGTCCGCAGCCGCCGCCGGCCGCGCGCTCGCCGCATGCCGCGCCCGCGCCCGCGCCCCCGCTAGCGCCGGCGTGGCCGGCGAGCCGCCCGCCGCCGCTCCAGCCCGTCCGCCCGCCGCCGGCAGGTGAGCTGGGCGCCGACGCATCGATCGCCGCCGCCCCGCACCGCCACCGAGCCTGAACACTACATTGCGTCGCATCTTGAACTTCGCTTCGCTCAATGGAGGATGACGTACAATAGTACTTTTCCGACTGATAACATATTTCGTGACAATGATTAATGTGCAATACATTGAAATGTGATCAGGAAAGTTGTTGCTCGTGCGTGATCGATGCCATGTAGAAGCGACTCCTGCGCGCTCGGTCGCGGCAGGTGGTGGTGTGGAGCGCGGACACGCCCGCGGTCGCTTGTTTACAATCAGCGCCGCACAGATTTAGCGGCGGCCTGTAAACACGCGCACTCGTCGCCTCAATGAGAGCGCGCGGACTATAAATACGCCGCCCCCGCGCCGCTCCCCCGCACACGCCCGCGCCGGTGACCCTCACCTACTACCCTCCAAAGTGCGGGTTATTTCCGCGGCACCGCTGCCGCGCCGGTATCGCTGCAGCCGCGCCTGCGCCGGCGCCGATCCCGAACAGCTAGCGTCCCTTCTTCTTCTCGATATAATACTGTTGTCAGAGGCATGTGAAATGACTCGACAACTAACGCCAGTAAACAGTCTGCTAGTGTGCAGGTTTCCTCATACGATGTTTTCCTCACCGGAAGCAAATAGTGGTTTACTAAAATTATCATACATGAGTCAGATTGCATGCAAACTCATGTTGCAGGAGTAGGATTTGGTCCTGGGTCCTTCCAACCACTCGACCACCACCGCTTCCAGATGCACCCATTGAGGAATCATTTTTTGACGGTTTTCCCTTTGAACATTGAAAAGGCGAAGATTGCAGAATTCATCAGACATAGTTGACACCAAATAATATAGGCAAGCAAGAATCTTACATCCTCTTAGCTCTATCTAAAAAAGCGTTAAAAGATTGTGGTCAAGAGCAAAACCATCTTTAATAAAAATTAAAACAAGGTACCTACCTATATGAATAAATATTTGCCCTATCTCATTAGGTTGACACCAAACAATAATATTGCTTACTTACATTATAAGCAAGCAAGAATCTTACATCCTCTTAACTCTCATCTATACATATGATAAGACAGTAAAAATATTTTGTCTGTACATTTAGTATTTTTGACTGAAATTAATAGGACACTTAAAAAGAATAATAGGAAGCAAAAAAAATTTTTTTTTAATTACTTGTCTGTCTGTCTGTCTGTCTGTCTGTATGTATGATCACGCTAATCTCCGATAGTACTGAACCGATTTGAATGAAATTTTTTTGTCGTATAGCTATTAAGCCTAGATAACATTTAGGCTATAATTTATTTTGAAAACTGGAACACCTGATGAAGAACTAAAACAGAACAGTTAAGAAATATGGAAATGGCGAATTAGTAAAAGTCGTTCTACCTGATGAGCATTTCCTGCTGACGTATAAAAATTGAAGGTCTGGAACATCTGATGAAAAGCTCCAAGAGACCGCTACACCATAACATATATGGAAATGGCGCCTTAGCAAAAATCGTTCAACCTGATAAGCATTTTCTGCTGATGTATAAAAATTGAAGATCTGGAACATCTGATGAATAACTTCAAGAGACCAGCACCTATAACATATATGGAAATGGCGTCTTGGCAAAACTTGATTAATCTGATGAGCATTTTCTGAATCCGCATCCGAAACATATTTAACAGTTTGGAACATAAAAAGATTTTTTCACCTAAGCAAAACTCACGCGGGCAAAGCCGTGGGCAACAGCTAGTTTGTACTATAAAGTTACCTATATAAATAAATAAACAATCATCAAAATGACTTCTAGTCGTAGCAAAAAGCAATATACGAGGGACGTTTGAAAAGTTCGTGGCCTGACCAAGAAAATGTAAGAAATTAGGGTCAGAATTATTTTTAGTTTTCGACGTAGTCACCACCAGTGATTCAACAAACTTCCTCAAACCGTCTTGTAACTTGATTTTGAATTTAAAAAACAATGATTCCTCGAGCCCCTGAAAATTCTCATCTACGGCAGCTATCACCTTCTCTTTGGTCAACATTTTTGAGCCACAATAATATTTTTTTGAATTAGGAAAAAGATAAAGGTCCGACAATGATATGTCAGGAGAATGGGACAATAATTCAAAGCCACAATTGTAAATTTCACCCATCATTTCTGCGAAAGGGTGAACCCCGCCAATGTCTTGATGAAACAATCCTTTTTTCGCAGTATACCAGGTTGCTTTGCTTTTATTTCTTCCACCAAACCTCATAAAAGTTTGCAGTAATAACTGTTATTTATTGTTTCACCTTTTGGTAAACAATCCAATAAACATCATTCCTTTGACGTCCCAGAATACTGAAGCCATAACCTTATTGGTCCAAAAATTACCTTAGCCTTCTTTAGAGTAGGTGATCCAGACGTATTTCATTGAATCGATTGTTATTTTGGTTCTAGTGTATGGTTATGAACCCAGCTTTCATTAATTGTAACAAATCAAGCCAAAAAAATTCAGTGACTGCTTCAAATAATCCCAAACAGTCGCGTGAAATTGTCAATCGAAAAAGTTTTTCTTTAACAAATCGGTCTCGGGACCCATGACGCAGAAATTTTATTTTTTTTGATGTTTTGTATTAAATCATAAGTAGGCTTATAATCTCAGCTCTCATATTTAGAGTCATTTTTGATTACTTAGTATCAAGTTACATATTTTTTCTATGTTTTCCTGAGTGGTTGATGAAAACGGCCTTCCGCTTCTAGGGTCATCTTCAATATTTTGCCAGCTCCGTTAGTACATAGCTATACACTTTTTGATGCTTGAATGTGAATGGGCAGACTCCCCTGATATACCCAATATATATTGGTATATATCCTTTAGAGTAAACCCCTTTTTATGAAGTTACTTATTCACAGCTTTGTGTTAATCTTTACCCACATTTGAAATTACCGTTAGATCACTTCAAACAAAAATTTATAATAAATAGTTGATTGCTTTACTAAGGGTCGGATGACATCAATAGCATACGAGGTGTTTAGACGCCCGAACGCAGCGAGGGCGGCTATAGTCCGAGTATGCGTTGATGTCATTCACCCGAAGTAAGCACTCTACTTTTCATTTCGAATATAAGGAAAGTAAACAAAAACACACTACATAAAAAAATTCCCAAAAAAATGAACCTACTTCCATTGTAAGACTTAAAATCATGAAATAACTTAATAGGCAGATTAATCAAAAAGGAAAATGTATTGGCATGCTACCTACTGAATGAGGTGAAGTCGGTGCCAAGTGCAAGGAGGTTCATAGGTTCATTTTTTTGGGAAAAAAAAAATTATTTTATCATTTTTAGTGCACTTGGCGCAATTTTGTTGTCATGAAAACTTAAACTTATTTTTTCACTGGCCAAAATTTAAGAAATCGAAACGTTTTATGTCAGTTTATTGAAATGTCAGAACTTGTCAGAATTCCACGGAATTTTTGGCACATAAATAGACCAAGAGCCCGCGACGACCAACCTGCCTTATTTCAAAAATGTCGAATTTTCTCAGTGTCAAATTTCACTTATATCCGCACGTGTAAAAATATTAGTGACTAGTCATGAGTTTTTGAATCTTAGTTGCTTATGCAGGTAATATGGATAGCAAAAGTAAATTTTATAGGTCGAAAGCACCTTTGGGGACCTCTCAAAGTATTATTAAATTCAGCTATTATAATAACACAAACATGACTATAATTCAGTAAAGTTACAATGTCTGGCAGGGGTTTGTATCTGCACTAATGGCTTGGCAATGGATGGCATGATTTCTCATATTATTCGGAATAAAATCTTTAAAAATTCTTAGGAAATTAAGCTACCACTTTAAATATGATTGCTACAAATTATCTACCTATGCAATCATGATCCAACTTTTATAGTCGCTAATTACTATTTCTGTGTTGGGGACATGCATAGAGAATCTTGAGTTTTCATAAAATAAAGAATGCTGTCGCGGGCTTTTGCTCTATAATCCAATGTTTGAATTTTTATATTTTGTTAGGTATCTTTAAAATTACCGAATAGATTCTGACGTGGTTAAAATGGGACCAACTTGGGAATAAACTATTTCGAATAAAACAATAATTTCGGAAATCAGTCCACTATAGGCGGAGAAATCGGCGAACATACTCGTACATTTAAAAAAAACATACATACATCGAAACATATAACCTCCTCCTTTTTTGGGAAGTCGGTTGAAAAGTAAAATTAATTTAATATTAATTATTAAAATTAATATTAAATAATATTAATAATATATATTTAATACTTTGACATTCCTACGCCAACCAAGGCAGAATATGTTGCACTTCCATTTGTAAACAGCTACTTATATTACCATATTCTATGGAATAAATGATTTCTATTCTATTCTATAATAATTAATAATTATTATCAATATATTATTATTATCAATATATTATTATTATTAATTATAATTATTTATTTTGATTGTTTAATTATCATTTCACAAACAAGACTGCTAATTAATTTCTTACTAATTTTAACGAGTAACAGGTAACAAAACTAAACAACAACAACAATAAAACAGGATAACAGAAACAAAAAGCTATAAAAAATACTCGATGCGCGTAAGCACGTAAGCGCGGGCTGACCTTGCGAACGGTACTGAACTGACGGTGCGACTTCTACTACGTCACCAAGATGGCCGCCAATCGCAATATCAACTTGCGGGGCTAGTACAGCTTATGAAATAAATATCCGTAGTCTTTTTTAAATTTTGAACATGGAATCACCAGGTAGTCTGGAGCGAGTCATCGCGGCCGCTTCTACGTTTTAGGATTTTTTTAACTTTTTAATTTTAGTAGAAAATACACCTAATTCATTTAGTATATATTATATGTACTAATGGAAAATATGTACTGGCTTTGAAATGTCAAACAAAGATATAAATAAGGTGTTTAGAATTGGTAGTAACAGAGAAAAAGCTCGCCCCGTATTAATCAGCTTGACTAATGTGTGGAAAAAGAATGAAATTCTTCGAAATAAGAAAAAACTACCTAAGCATATTTTTTGTGAAGGAAGACTTTAGTAAGGAAATGTTAGAAAAAAGAAAGGAACTTTTACCACAACTGGAAGAAGAAAGGAAAAAAGGGCGCATAGCATTCTTAAAACTAGATAAAATTGTAATTAAAAGTGATAAAAGAAAACGGCAACCGTCTACATCACCAAAATCACCGAATAGTGAGGCCTGTAGAACACCTCTTAAACTAAACAAAGTAAATGCATTTGAACACATGTATAGAAGTAGATCAAACTCAACCTCTGAACAAAGCAAACAATAGCAACTACAGCAGCCTGGAAACGGGAAAAACAAAACACAAAATCAAAATAAAACAAAACCAACACAAACAAACAAACTTTCCCCAACCCGGTTGGTCACCGTAGGGGATTATGACCACTACCTTCCAGCAAGCAAAGATACTAACCCAAAAATTTTATACAAAAAACCCAAGCCTAAAAAAATATACATTGCAGCACTTAACTGCCTATCCCTGAGAACCCAAGAAAAACTCTCCGAACTTATGTTAGCATTAGAACAAGTGAAATGGAATATTGTTGGATTAAGCGAAGTAAGAAGACTGGGAGAGAGTATAGAGGAATACAAAGAGTTCATCTTATATTACAAAGGAGAAACCAAGGGACACTTTGGTGTGGGTTTTCTAGTCAAAAAAGACCAAAGGATAAAGATTCTTGAATTCAAAGGCATATCAGAAAGAATAGCTGTCCTCAATGTTAGCATCACAGGTTATAAGGAAACATGGTCCATCGTGCTAGTGTACTCGCCAACTGAACAAGCAGATAAGAGTGCCACTGATGCATTTTATGATCAACTGTCTTCAGTATTGCAAAGCACTCATAAGAACCTAATTGTTATGGGGAGACTTCAATGGCAGGATAGGTACACAACGACAAGGAGAAGAAAAGATAATTGGTCAGTTTGGGTATGGAGCGAGGAGTAAAAATGGGGAAAGAATGGTGAACATGGCTCATGAAAACAACTTAATGTTTATGAACAGCGCCTTTAAAAAACAACCTAAATCAAAGTATACCTGGTGGAATCCTGACCATTCAATCAAGAATGAAATTGATTATATTGCATCAAATAATGTCAGAGCTTTCCAAGACGTGAGTACTATCAAACAACTGAATTTCAACACCAATCACAAAATGGTCAGAGCCTCCATAAACACTTCTAACCAGAAACGAAACAGAAAATTTTTCCCACTGTTATGTCCAAATACCACAGGTTACATTGATCCGCCAAACAAAAACCAGATGCAAACTAAATACGATACTGTAACTAAACAATTATTTGGATCCAATATGCTCCTATCAAAGAACAATAATATAGATCGGATAAGTGATGAAACTAGGAGCCTGATTGAGGAAAAGAAGACAGTTGTTAACACACAGAAAGGATAAAAGTGTGTTGAAGAGAATATCAACCATCAGCAAAAAAATTGGTAATAATATGAAGAAAGATAAGAAAAAAGAAGAGTAGAAATAATCAGCAGACACATAGAGAAAACAGGAGGAGTAAGAAAGGCACTCAAAGAGCTTTCTGACAAAAAGGATTGGGTCCCGAACATGAAAAATGATAAAGGCAAGAATGTTACTACTAGAACTCAAATTCTCCAAATAGCTACAGATTTCTACAAAAAATTGTACTCAGAAATAGACAACACTGCGCTGGCAACTAACTTGAATTTATTAGATGAAGTGGATGGAAATGTACCTCCTTTTCTTCAATCAGAAGTAGCATATGCAATTGAATCACAAAAGAATGGAAAATCTCCCGGCCCTGACTGCATCAGAAACGAAACCATAAAATGTATTATGCCAGATAAGTTACTCGAAATCACCAAGCTCTTCAATGACTTATTGGAAACAGAATATATTCCATACCAATGGACTAAAAAGCACAATTATCCTTCTACATAAAAAAGGTGACCGCAACAAAATCGAAAACTATAGACCTATCAGTCTCATGTCAAACTTATACAAGATATTTGCAAAGCTAATTCTGAATCGAATAACTAAGGTAATGGATGAACAACAACCGATGGAGCAAGCTGGTTTCAGAGCTGGTTACTCCACTATCGATCATATTCACGTTCTAAAGCAAATTATAGAAAAAAGTAGAGAATATGGAAAGCCATTGTATATTGCTTTTGTCGACTACAACAAAGCCTTCGACTCAATCAAACACGCATCACTTTGGGAATCACTTATAGAACAAGGTATTGAGAAATACATACGAATTATTAAAGCAATTTATGCCAACAGCACAGCCCAAATTCAGCTTGAAGCTACAGGAGAATAATTTCGCATACAGAGGGGTGTGCGACAGGGTGATCCTTTGTCCCCAAAACTTTTTGCAGCCGTTCTTGAGCACATATTCCGAGGTATTGACTGGTCTAATATTGGGATAAATATAAATGGGAAAAAGCTGAATCATCTGAGGTTTGCCGATGACTTGGCGCTTGTGTCGGATAATGCTTCAACACTGCAAACAATGCTCATTGAGCTAACACAGGCAAGTGCGACTGTCGGCCTAGCCATGAATAAATCCAAAACCAAGATCATGACAAACAGAGAAGAGGTGACTATCACAATCGACAAAGAACCAATAGAATATGTGAGGGAATACAGCTATTTGGGTCAGATAATCTCATTTGCAGACCAGAGTGAGTTGGAAATATCCAGACGTGTGGCAAGCGCATGAAACAGATACTGGTCTCTAAAGGAAATTATAAAGAATAAAGATTTTCCAATCAAAGGTAAGAAGAAGATATTCAACACTTGCATCTTGCCATGTCTGACATATGGCTGTCAAACCTGGGCTTTGACACAGAATCATTTCCGGAAGCTGAGAACGTGCCAGAGAGGTATGGAGCGTAGCATGTTGGGATACACGGTCAGAGACAGGAAAAGAGCTGAGGACATAAGATTACAGACTGGAGTTGATGATGTAATAGAGAAAATTAAACAACTCAAGTGGCGCTGGACAGGGCATATGACAAGAGAAAGCAGAAATAAGTGGACTAAAATAGTCACAGAATGGTGGCCCCGGGATGGTAAAAGAAGGAGAGGAAGGCAAATAAAAAGATGGGAAGATGACATTAAAAGCACGGGAGGGCCGCTATGGAGAAGAAAGGCAAATAACAGAGCAGAATGGAAGATGCTGGAAGAGGCCTATGTGTCCCATGACACGCTGGTGGCAAACACCAGCAGCATGGCTTAACTAATAAAAAAAAAATATGTACTAATATTTATAATTTATATAATTAAAAAATATGGATAAAAACAAAGAAAATAAAGCGGGTAGTCTAAATACAGCAGAATTTTCCTTTTATAAAGAATTTTTTTTTTAATGCTACTATATGTAGTATCCAAAGACGTAGAAAAAAAAGAAATATTTTTCATCGAAGTCCTTTTTCAAACTCGGTATTATTTCTGTGTAGAACCTAGAACTTAGCCATAGACATAGAAAAAAAAAATCCATAATTTTTTTTTTCTATATTTACGACAGTAGCCGATTCCTAAAGGAATTAATTATGTTCTGTTTTTAAAATTCATTCCCTCCCTAGGGTACGAATGAATTTGTATGAAACATTCTCTCCCGCGCGAGGGAAGAAGCGTTTTCAACCCGAAACTAGGATCAAATATACACTTTCCGAGTATGAGAAATGAAAAATGTGTTTAGCCGTGACGCTTTGAAACATTACACTTTGTATACTGATTAAATAAGCTATCTTATGAAGGTAGTTACATAAAAAACCAACGATTCTTTCTATGTCAGGCCACGAACTTTCCAAACGTCCCTCGTAGATGATTAGCTGTTGCCCGCGGCTTCGCCCGCGTGGGTTTCGCTTAGGTGATCTTTTTGTGTTCCAAACTGTTTCAGATGTTTTGGATCTTCGATTTTATACGTACAGAATACGTACAGAAAATGCTCATCAGATTAATGAAGTTTTGCTAAGGCGCCATTTCCATATACATGTTATAGTGTAGCTGGTCTCTAAAGGAGTTATTCATCAGATGTTCCAGATCTTCAATTTTTATACATCAGCAGAAAATGCTCATCAGGTTAAACGACTTTTGCTAAGGCGCCATTATATATATGTTATAGTATAGCCATATATGTATGTTATAGTTTAACTGTTCTGTTTTGGTTCTTCATCAGGTGTTCCAGTCTTCAAAATCAATTATAGCCTAAATGTTGCCTAGGCTATACAACAAAAAAAAAAATTCATTCAAATCGGTTCCGTACTTTCGGAGATTAGCGTGATCATACATACAGACAGACAGACTTCTTCTTCGTATGCTCTTGCTTGACAGAGCAGTCGTAGTCAGGCATGCTGTTTAGAGACGCGCAGCACTGTAGGTCTCCATTTCTCTCAAAATAATGTTTGGCGGGCGTTTTCCAGGCACCAGACCAAAAATTAAAAAAAATATTTTTGCTTTGTATTATTCTTTTACTTTTAAAAGTTCTATGCCTTCTACCCATTTTAGTCAAAAATACTAAGTGTACAGACAAAATAATTTTACTGTTTTATTATATGTGTAATAGATATAGATACCTATATTCACGCACGCGCGCCGTGGATGACGCTTCAAGGACATTTCCTACCATATTTTGTTAATGGGACTGTCCTTATTGTGTACCTGTGATTCAGGGGCGTGAAATTTTCTGGTAGAAAAGGTGCTTAAGGTATACGGGAAAATGTCACACTGTTTGTGTAAATTTGATGTAAATATTCAAGATCGCAATGTCTGCACTTTCTAATTCAATGATCTGCACTCTTACAGCCATAGAGACATTGTAGAATTTGAAGTCCAAATAAACGTGCGATGACGCTGGTCTTCGAAAAGACGATAAGTGATTTATCACTGGGAAAAACTCGTCTTGGCGGGGCGAGAGGTTCGCATGAATAAAAGGAATATAACTTAGTACCGTCTTAGCAGTATAGTACTTTAGACCTGATGAGTTCCCGCTTCAACATATGTGTCGTCGCGTTCCAGATGTGCAGCCTGTCAGCACTGGCGCGCGGCTGCCGGCCCGCGCCCGCCGCCAAGCCGTGCTGTCTCTGCTTGGTGCTGCTGCTGTTCCTGCTCCTGGTATGTTCTGATATCACTGTACCTACCCGATGCTATGCTTCACTGTAGTGCTACAAACCAAAATAAGTCTTAGCCTCCAATGATAAGCTTCTCCACTTCGGTTTGTCTTGCCTTCGCCACCGCTTGCCAGTTGCGGCTCTCACAGGTTTTTTTGACTATGGCAGACCTGTGATTTATTAACAAAATACATTTCTTATATGTTATAGACCATGTCATAAATTATTAGCTTTACCCCGCGGCTTCGCCCTCAGGAATAGTGCTTTTTCCTATATGTATGCAAAATTTCAGGAAGATTGGTTTAGTAGATAAAGCGTAAAGAGGTATAACAAACTCACTCTCGCATTATTTTTTTTTTACAAAATCCATACTAATATTATAAATGCGAATGTTTGGATGTGAGTTTGTGAGTTTGTGAATTTGTGAGTTTGTGAGGATGTTTGTTACTCAATCACGCAAAATCTACTGGACGGATTTCGATGAAATTTGGTACAGAGGTAGATAATGACCTGGAATAGCACATAGGCTACTTTTTATCCCGGGAAAAAGCACTGTTCCCGTGGGAAATTCACGCGGGCGAAGCCGCGGGCAAAAGCTAGTACAATATATATATATATATGTATATCATTTATATTATTAAGATATCGGCGGCGGCGGCGGTGGCGGCGGCGGCACGCTCGCTCGACTCGCGCGTTTTGGTTTATTAGCCCGTCACTTCGTTCCTCACAAGCAAACCTACCTTGCTTTTGTTAACCATACAGACTTTTTAAATGCATCACCTGTTAATATTAATATCGTCTTAACGTCTAATTAAGGTTGGAAATAACTTAAGTATACATACATACATATGGCTTTGTGAGCTTCCGACGCTGCTGCCCATCGGAAGCATTTCCCTTAGTCGCCTCTTACGACATCCATGGAATGAGATGAAAACTGCGCTCGCCAACCCGCCTGCCAGGCGTGGTGAGTATGGCAAATCCCCCCAAAATCTTGGGGGAGACCTTTATCCAGCAGTGGATATTTTGCGGTTGTAATGATGATGATACATACATATAGTAGTGCCTAAGATTAAAGACATACCTATTTAGAAATCTCAATTTACCTTTTTTTGTTCTAGGGCAAAGTGGTAAGTGACGGTCCTGTGACTGCCGCCTGCGTCCATCGACATCCATTGCGGCTGACACTGACACCAATACTTCCGGACGCCACGGCCAATATGCCTTACTGAAGACCATGCCATGTGACAAACGACTTTCAGATTCAGTTCCTAGATTTGTTTAAACTGTAGGGGTTCCATCGTCATCCGCCATCCGCAATGCCTGCCATCTAGGAAGTTGAGTATTGAGTATTCATGTGATACTAACTTTCTAAAATGGTCACAGTCTATTTCTGTGAAAATAGTGGTGTATCGCAAAGTTGTTATTCCGCGGATAAGATTTAAGTCAATGACAATACAATAAAGTTGTTGGTGAGTTAATGAAAATTGATAAATAAATGTAGGTATGTTTGTATTGCAGCCTAGCGGCGCGCGGGTCGGAGGGCGGGCCGGGCAAGAAGCCGCGCGAGCCCGGGCCTCAGGACCCGCTGCTGTCTGACGGCGACGCGCCGTGAGTATCCTGTGCTACATTGTATTGCAGCCTGGCGGCGCGCGGGTCGGAGGGCGGGCCGGGCAAGAAGCCGCGCGAGCCCGGGCCTCAGGACCCGCTGCTGTCTGACGGCGACGCGCCGTGAGTATCCTGTGCTACATTGTATTGCAGCCTGGCGGCGCGCGGGTCGGAGGGCGGGCCGGGCAAGAAGCCGCGCGAGCCCGGGCCTCAGGACCCGCTGCTGTCTGACGGCGACGCGCCGTGAGTATCCTGTGCTACATTGTATTGCAGCCTGGCGGCGCGCGGGTCGGAGGGCGGGCCGGGCAAGAAGCCGCGCGAGCCCGGGCCTCAGGACCCGCTGCTGTCTGACGGCGACGCGCCGTGAGTATCCTGTGCTACATTGTATTGCAGCCTGGCGGCGCGCGGGTCGGAGGGCGGGCCGGGCAAGAAGCCGCGCGAGCCCGGGCCTCAGGACCCGCTGCTGTCTGACGGCGACGCGCCGTGAGTATCCTGTGCTACATTGTATTGCAGCCTGGCGGCGCGCGGGTCGGAGGGCGGGCCGGGCAAGAAGCCGCGCGAGCCCGGGCCTCAGGACCCGCTGCTGTCTGACGGCGACGCGCCGTGAGTAACAGAGTAAATTTTAGGAAGATGGTTCAATACATAAAGCGTGAAGAGATTACACTCAGATCTAAAACTCAGTAAAAAACAAACATTCATGTAAATAAACAAACCTACTTTCGTATTTATAATAATAGTTAGGATAGGATGTGTTTGTGTTTTGAATGAATTCTCACCCAGTTGTGATCACGACAACTACAACTGTTGTGCTGTTGCAGGCCAACCCTTGAGGAGATCCAGAGCTGGGGCCAGTCGTTCGACCGGCTCATGCGTAGCGCAGGTCAGTAAACACACGCTCTTAACTAAATACACATTAATTACTTACTTACTTAACTTATGTACGTACATAAGCGTTATATGTCTCTATACTAGTGGTACCACCACGAAATAACCGATATTTTATCGTTTATCTCTGGCTTAGCAAAGCCATAACCAACCTACCAATGCTGGAAATAAAGTAGAAAGACTCATCCTTTACCTATGCCCCGCCGTGTTGTTGTGGTTGGTCAAAACCACAAAAAAATTTACTGTTAAATTTACCTCCCTTTTTTGCCTTGAAATAATATAAATAATACTAATAAATATATACGGACAAATCACACAAATTGAGTAAAGTAAGTTCGAGACTTGCGTTACGGGGTGCTAACTCAACGATAATAATTTTATAACACATAGGTATAAATAGATAAAAGCAGGTCAATCTGAAAAATATTATTTTCATTATGACCCGACCGGGGATCGAACCCGGGACCTCCGTCCTCCGTGTGACCGTCCGGCGTGATGACCGTCCACGGAGGTCGTCAGTCGTTCTACGAGTATTACAAGCTTTGCTGCGCCATCTATTGTTTTTAACTATATCCGTATGAGAATCCTAATATCCTTCCTAATTAGACCCAACCAGCAGGAAGCGAGGCCGAAGGCCGAGCTTCCTGCGGTTGGGCCTATAATATATATAGCTACAATACCACTGACTCACTCACTGACATAATTAGTTTGACTACGAAAGTCGGAACTGTGTTTGATAAAGTAATGATGGGGAAGTGTGGAGGGGGGAGGAGGCACGGGGAAAATACGAACTGGAACTTGAGCAGTTCTGGACCGGGTACCCCTACTGCCCGCGGAAACCATACTAGATAGGGGGGGGGTGCTCGACCAAATGTCATAGAGAACCCTGGGCGACTACCACAGCCGGTATTAGTTTATGGTTTTTTTGACTTTTTTTTTTTTCATACAAACTTGACTGGGGATTTTTAGGGGGAAAACAGCGTTATACGGGGTCACCGTCATAGACAATATTGTAGGGGTGACCGTAAGACCCCCCGACTGACAGGTGTTTTTTTTTTTTTTAATTTTTTTTATCTAAAATTTTAGTAAGGGCTAGCCAAGTCACCAGCCGGGAGCCGAGGCCGAAGGCCGAGGCTCCGCGGCAAGCGAGGCCGGAGGCCGAGCTGCGTTTAAATCGAGTAGGAGCCGAAGGCCGAGCTCATCCTTTACCTAAGCGAGGCCGGAGGCCGTAGCTTGCCTGCGAGGCCGCAGGCCGAGCTTACTGTCCAGGCGAGGCCGAAGGCCGAGCCCGTCTCGTGCGACAAGAATTGGGCGAGGCCGAAGGCCGAGCCATTCATGGATGACGTGATGACGACAAATTGAGTACCTCAAGTAAGCCGGGGAGCCGAGGCCGAAGGGGTGCTAACTGGCAAGCGAGGCAGGCCGAGCTGCGTATAAATAGATAAAAGCGAGGTTTGGAGGCCGAGCCCTCCTCCAGCCGGGGCAAGCGAGGCCGAAGGCCGAGCTTGCGCCGCCAGCGAGGCCGTAGGCCGAGCTGCGTTCTAACAGCAAAGAGCAAAAGCCAGAGCAGCCTTTCGCCTCGTTCACCTAATCCCAACCGACATTACATTTCTTTGCTGATGACTTCTTCATAATTTCCTTAAAGATTTTTTAACTGCAAAAAATATGCCGTGTGAGAATCCTAATATCCTTCGCGCAGCACGCGACATCTAGTATAATATTATAAATGCGAAAGTTTGGATGTGAGTTTGTGAGTCTGTGAGTTTGTGAGGATGTTTGTTACTCAATCACGCAAAATCTACTGGACGGATTTCGATGAAATTTGGTATACGGGTAGAAAAATACCGGGAATAGCACATAGGGTACTTTTTATCCCGAAATTCACACGGGAGCGAAGCCCCGGGGCGTGGCTAGTTTAAAATATATGGATATAGAGCGGTTTTATTGAATTTCACTATGTTGTTCAGACAAAATAGTTGCGTCTAAATAAGAATAACAAAAAAGTCTTAAGACATTTGTTATTTTTTTTATAGCTGAGATATAAGTTTTGGACCACGGAACTCCGTTAAGTTCGTTTTCAAAACATAGGGGTACCTACTCTATGTGTCATGAACAAACCCATCTTAAATAAAAAAAAGCCGGTACCCTTGCGTATCTCTTGCGTTTGTTTGCAAAAAATGATTATTTTTACTTTATAGATTTTTTTACATCGTGCAATTGAGTTTTATTACTTCCAAGATGATTAGGTATAATCTATTATATTAGGCATCGTGCAAAATGAAAAGCCTGCCTAAATGCATTTTCAATGTACCTGAAGGTCGTGTAGAGCACGACATCAGTAATTTTTTTAAAGGGTACTAATTAAACTGACTTTTAATTAGCATGATTAACCTCTAAATAAATAAATTGCTTTCTAAATTACTATGTCAGCCACAATCGACGCGCATCTGAATAAAACTATCTTAGCCACTATTTATCTTATAGTAAGCCACTCTAAATATAACTCAGCACGGCGATTATTTTTTAGCATCTATATTTTTAATATGCATTCAAGCAATAAACTTCTAAAATATTGATATACGGCAACAAATAGTAATTTTTTTGGCTTCTAATTTTATAACTCATATACATGAATCGAATGGTGCTACACGTTACTGATTCTTTATCACCCAGTTGGTTGACTGGTAGAAAAAGCCTTTAAGTCCGCCTTTTACTTTTTTTTGTATTAAAGTTGAAAAAAAATAAAAAATAAATAAATGGCCCTATCTCAATCCTCTCTAATTGGTGTAAATGGCCGGTCGTTGTCATTTGGCGCAGTCGCACCAAATAGTGCGGTGGCCATTTTCATGATAAAAGAATTATGATCTACTAGCTGTTGCCCGCGGCTTCGCCCGCGTGACTTTCGCTTAGATGAAAAGTCTTTTTATGTTCCAAACTGTTTCAGATGTTTCGGATCTTCGATTTTTATACGTCTACAGAAAATGCTCATCAGATTAATCAAGTCATTTCCATATACGTTATAGTGTAGCTGGTCTCTTGGAGTTATTCATCAGATGTTTCAGATCTTCAATTTTTATACGTCAGCAGAAAATGCTCATTAGGTTGAACGACTTTTACTAAGGCGCCATTTCCATATATGTTATAGTGTAGCTGGTCTCTTGCAGTTCTTCATCAGATGTTCCAGATCTTAAATTTTTATATGTCAGCAGAAAATGCTCATCAGGTTGAACGACTTTTGTTAAGGCACCATTTCCATATTTCTTATAGTTTAGCTTTTCTGTTATGGTTCTTCATCAGGTGTTCCAGTTTTTAAAATCAATTATAGCCTGTATGTTGCCCAGACTTAATAGCTATACAACAAAAATGTTTCATTCAAATCCGTCCAGTAGTTTTTGCATGAAACGCGTACATACATTCAGACAGACCGACAGACAGAAAGACAAGAAATTAAAAAAAAATTTTTTTGCTTTCTATTGTTCTTTTTAAGTGTCTCTCTATCCATTTTAGTCAAAAATACTTAATGTACAGACAAAATATTTTTACTGTTTTATTATAGATTATGTATAGATTATTTCATATGCTGAGATATAAAAACTGAAGCTGATTTTAAAAACTGAAGTTAGTAGTCAATTATATTATTTTGAGGAGCTAGTTTTGAAGCTGTAAAACATAAAATGGTGATAAGTTGTAAAATCTGTCGATGAGTTATTAAATTAGGTGGCAATTTATAAATTAGAAAGACAAGTAAAAACAATTGGTGATCTTTAATTGACGCTTACTTTAAAATATTTAGTGGGCGTTGTAAAGAAGACGAATTAGTATATTAGAGGCTAAGTCATTATACCGTTGCTTAGTTATAAAAAGAGAAGATTGATCACGGGGCCAAATAAAAAATTCTGTGGCTAGATTTATTATTTCTCTTTTTAAATTGTTGTTTTTTTTTTATGAAAATCCCCGAAGACTGGATCAGCTTTTCCACTTTTAACTTATTGGTCACTGAGAATCACAAAAATATTTTCAATGTTGAAATAGTCCACTGAAATGAAACTCTTTGTAGGTTATGTAAGTACCTATAGGTTCTCTCCAAAGAAAAAATCTTGAAAGAAGAATCTTTTCTAGATAGATACAGAATCACTGGATAGATGGTTTCTAATAGTTTTTATGTGACTTGTATTGTAATGTTGAACGTCGACTTTCCAGCCGGGCGCAAGGTGTTCCGGGACTTCCTGCGCGGCGAGTACAGCGAGGAGAACATCATGTTCTGGCTGGCGTGCGAAGAGCTCAAGCGCGAGGCCGACCCCGACGCCGTCGAGGAGAAGGCGCGCTTCATCTACGAGGACTACATCTCTATCCTGTCGCCCAAGGAGGTGTCGCTGGACTCGCGGGTGCGGGAGGTGGTGAACCGCAACATGGTGGAGCCCACGCCGCACACGTTCGACGATGGCGCAGCTGCAGATCTACACGCTGATGCATCGCGACTCGTACCCGCGGTTCGTCAACTCGCCGCTGTATAAGGCGTTGGCGCTGACTCTCCACGTCCGAGCCGGCGGCGTCCCCGCCCGCCCCCGCCCCCGGCCGCCGCCGCCCCCGCACCCGCGCCTCCCGACGCCGCGCCACAGTGACGTCAGCCGCGGCGACGCGCGGCGCGCGCCCGCTGACCAGCCGCGGTCCGAAGCCGAGACCCCATCGGGATACTAGTGTCCTCGTCGAGAATATTTTCTATTCTGTATATAGACTCGATATACTTTAATTAAACGGGTACTAATTTTGTATATAGCTAGGGTTAAGTGTAAGAGTAGGTGCGCTGCGGTTCGCCGCCGCGGCAACTTCGCTGGTCCACCGGCTGCACCCGCGGGCGCGGCCCGGCGTAGGCCCCGGGCCCGCGAGGCGGCGCGCGGCGCGGCGGCCCGGCGCCCGCCCTAGCCCCGGGGCTGGGGCGCCCGCCCTTGCCCCGGGCCCCGGGCCCGCGTGGCGGCGCTTGGCGGGGCCGCCTCTGGGCGGTGTCCGCCCTACCGTCGGTCGCCGCCGTCACCCCTCTCCCGTTTCCTTATCGATGCACTTTCTAGTTAGAAGCAATAAAAGGTGGACCAATTAAGTTTGCCGGAGAGTCAACGAATAAATTTGTTCATGTAAAATCATTGCTTTTCATTGTAATCACAAGATATTATTTTTTTCTTTCGATCTCCTAATCGCCATTAATGAACGAATATTATTTGCACTGGACAAGCTTTGTCTATCTATACAATACTCAAGGAATCCTACTATCCTACTAATATTATAAATGCGAAAGTTTGGATGTGAGTTTGTAAGGATGATTGTTTCTCAATCACGCAAAATCTACAAGAAAGACTTATAGTCCCTGAGCCCGTCCATGAATTACCTACGTGACATGACACCACGATGAAATGCATGGCAACAGATCAGAAAAGTTCCGGTGACCAAGGCTGCAAAAAAAAATTTCACGAAAATTGGCCGGATGACTGAGAAAATCCTCCACTTCCGGTCAAAATTTTAAGGGTATATTTACCTCATATGACACCACTACGAGACACGTGGCAACATGTAGGCCTTCAACCATAGATGAGGGCTACCTAAGTCTGCCAGTTCTGAAATGGCCGGAAGTGCTTGGCAGCAGGCGCCAAAGTTGGCCCTTGGAAACGTTTTCCTACGTCATATGACACCTCTACAAAAATGACTTCAAACGCTTTTAAAAATAATAATGTTCTTATGAATAAATAAGTCTGCCAAGCCAATTTTGGCCGGAAGTCCTTCAAAAATGGTTTTTTAACTGCTTGGTATAAGTGAACGAAAGAAGCTAAATGCGCATAATTTAACAAATTATGATTGTTTAACAAGGATTATCGATCCAGTAGTCGTGGTAGGTATATATAGAACTAACTTGTACCCGCGAATTCGTCCGCGTGAACTTTAAATAAGACTGAAAATGGTTTTTACGGAATCTTTAAATGGGAAAATAGTATATTATTTTAGGTTTATATAAAAACAGTGAAGTAATTTTTATTCCAAGAAATTTCAAAGTCAAAGTCAAAGTCAATTTTTTTTATTGAAACTTGGCCTTCAAAGAAGGCTCTTTTTCACGTCGATAACTAATTATTTAATCATAATATATTATGTCTCAAAGCTACAAACTACTAGCATTTCGGAACGACCACTGCTGAGAAGAAATGCCGAAAGAAACTCATGAAACAGTCTTGGTCGCCTAGCATGCCAGAGGGGCTATTCATTAACTTTATACATACACTAGATTGTGTACAGTCAAAAATAAAATAAAATATAAGAAAATAATAATAATAATATAATAAAACATGTTATGTTTGTGATCAAGTAATTACAATGAATTTGTTAAGAACAAAAAATAAAAATAAAATTCGAATCAGGATCGAAGCAGGATCCCCTGGCAACACCCGTTCACGAGTTGATGCGAGGGTCAGCCATTGCAAAGCTCAACCATAATAGAGGGAACCTTACGACCCGGCCCACGACGACGCCGTCAACAGTTTGAACATTTTAGAAAAATAAATACTTTCAGTCACTTTAAGATCACAATACACGTACATGTTTAACAATTAAATGTCAATGTGATTAGATTTAAAAAAGAATGGAAAGGTTATTTTTTCACAATAACAAAAGAATGTAATCAATTGTGGAGTGGCGAAGTTGTAGGGAGAGACCAAGCTTTTTTATCGTTCAAATAATCGCTTATTGTGTATATTGTAATATCGCTTATCGCTTTATTAATCGAAGTATTTTTAAGATATGTTTTAAATTGCATAGGTAAATTTATAGCCTCGTCATGAAGCTTGTTGAACATTTTTACACTTTGACCCATGAAAGACCGCCGAACCTTTTTAAGCCTTTTTTTTTTTTTTTTTTTTTTTACGTGGAAAGACCCTCGTCCCGTCCATCCGGCCACGGGAAGCCGGACAGGTGTGTGGGACTTGAACCCACTAAAACCACACGGTGCCAACGCCTACCGCATTTGTGCCGGGACCATGTGCTACTCTCGCTCCACAGCCCCGGCGCGGCGGCCGCTACCACGGCGGCCTCGGCTCGGCTGCTCTCCTCGGAGCAGCCAGCGGGACGACTCGTCAGCCTTCAATTCTACCCGCTAGGGGAAAGGCACGCTTGACACGAGCGCGCCTTTCTACTCGGGACCGTTATGCCGGACGACGGAATCCCGTTTCCGCCGCCCGACCGGCCGTTAATGTGGGGGCAGCTGAAGCAGGCCGTAAGCCCGCCTTCTGCGCCCCGGGCGCCGGCGGCGGATGTCGAGGTCTGTGGTATTCTCACGCACCCTCTCCGCCGCCTCTTTGCGGAGCATAACGCTCTCCGCAAAGGCCTGCATTGCTGTCCACGACGTCTCACTGTCGACCATACATTGTACGACAGTCGACAGTGAGAGGTCGTTCCCCACGACCGCGCACAACTCTGCGCGGTCCTCCACCCAGGCTGGGCAGACTTCTAATGTGTGCTGGGCATCTTCGTCCAGGCATCCGTCGCAATGGTGGCAAACGGCAGACGGCTCCCGACCCGCCACGCGACACAGATACCCCCCGAAGCAACCATGCCCGGTGAGTATCTGCGTCAGCCGGAATGTCAGTAGGCCGTGCTGCCTCGCCAACCATAGGCCCAGCACTGGACGGACTGCCTCAACGGTCCTATGCCCAGCAGCGGGCTGCTCCAGCCTCAGGCTCCACTCCTCAATTGTGCGCTGACACAGCTCATTCCGGCGTCCTGCAATCTCTCTCGGTGCCAGCCGATCACCCCGGGACAGTACCTCCTCACGCCATGTGAACAGCGACGCGAGGGTCCTGGCTTCCAGATCCCAGGGTATACTGCCGGCTAGCACGCACGCTGCCTCACAGGAGACCGTGCGATATCCCCTGGCGGCCCTTATAGCCATCACCCTCTGCGGACGTCGCAGGAGGGCGATATTATGGTTCGAAAGAGCCTCTGCCCAAATAGGGGCACCATACAGGGCCATGGATCGCACGACCCCCATGTATAAGCGTCTGCAGGACGCCTCCGGACCTCCTAAATTTGGTAGCAGCCATGCCAGCGCACCAGCCGCCGCCATCAGGCGCGGCAACAACGTCGCAAAATGATCGCCGAAATTCCATCTGCCATCAAGGACGATGCCTAGGTACCGCATCGTCGGCTTGATGGCGATTTGAACTCCGCCAACCGTCAAGCTGGAATTTGGCGGGGGCCCCTCCGAGGGCCGTGAAAACACAACGCCTCGGACTTTTGAAGGGCCACCTCCAGACCCAACTGGCGGATTCGGCGCACCACTTGCGCTACTCCCGCAGTGGCGAGCAATGACGCCTCTCGATAAGTGGCACCACGGGCGGTCACAAGTGTGTCGTCGGCATAGCACACAACCTCGACTCCCGGAAGATTAGCCGCCCGTAGCACCCAGTCATAACCGATGTTCCACAGGAGCGGGCCCAATACAGAGCCCTGTGGAACACCTCGCGCCATTGCACGCTCCTGCCATCCGTCTCGAGCAGGGAAGACTATCCTCCTATCTGAGAGGTAGTCCTGGATGATCCGACGCAGGTAGGCCGGCACCCCGTGATAGCAGAGTGCCTCCATAATGCAAGGCCAGGGGGAGGGAATTAAAGGCGTTGGCGATGTCAAGAGACACCACCACGACCACCTCACCCTGGCAGACCGCATCCTGCGCCACTGACTTCACTCTCAGAACGGCGTGGACGGTTGACCTCCTCCGGCGGAACCCGTACTGGCAATCCGCGAGGTTCGGGCCAACTCGTTCGAGGTGCTCGACAAGGCGGTCAGCAGTGACTCTTTCCAGCAATTTGCCTGCCTCATCGAGCACAACGATTGGACGAAAGCCAGACGGGGAATCCGCCGGTCGTCCCTCCTTCCGTAGTAGGACTAAGCGTCCTGCCTTCCACGCCTGTGGAAACTTTCCCTGCTCGAAGCAGGCATTGAACAGCCCCCTCAGTCGCTCCTCCAAGACATCCAGAGCAAGGACCAACACTCGACCCGGTACACCATCAGGACCCGGGGCGGTATTCTTGGCGCGCAATCTCAGAACAGCAGCGCCAAACTCGTCCCGGGTTATTTCGGGGATTTCCTCCCGGTCCTCACCCCCTTCCGTCAATGGCGGAGCCATGCTGGGGGCTGAATTGCCACTTCCCGTGGGAACAGGGCGGCAAGTACCTCATCGAGGAACTGGGGCTCCAGACTCTGCGTTAGGGGAGCGCCATACGGCCGCGTCTTATTACGTACCAGCCGGTAAGGACGTCCCCATGGATCGCGGTCCAGTGTGGCTAGCAGTTCCTCTCTTGCCGCCTCTTTAGCGGCAGCAATCCCATTCTTCAGCGCGCCCTTCGCCTCCACCAGTGCCGCGCACAGGGCGGCCTCTTCGGCATCGTCCCTGCGTCGTCTTCTTCGATAATGGGCGTATTGGCGCCTCGCCGCCGCGCACGCTTCGCGTAGCTGCGAAAGCTCGGGAGACCACCAATACACCCATCGTTTGGGAGGACGAGTGCTGGCCCGGGGCATTGACGCGTCACATACCGCTGTCATCGCACCCCGGAACCACTCGGTCTCGCCCTCTACCTCCACGTTAACAGGCGCACGGGACCAACTTTGCACAATGGCCGCCTCTTGCAACAATTCCTTTATCGAGGCGCTTTAGTTGCCACCTTGGGCTAACCTCGTTCGGGGTTCGGCTAGGGCCGCTCGGAGCGATCGAGGATATGGAGAGATCAAACCGCACGTAGCGGTGATCGGAGAGCGTCTCCACGTCCTCCAACACACTCCAGCCCTGAACACGGCGCGCTAAAGCAGGGCTAGCGAACGACAAGTCCACTATTGAGCTGCCCTGCGGACGCACGCACGTGTTGACCGTGCCCCGATTCAACACCGCCAGCCCGGACAGTGATAAGCCACTCCTCCATAGCCTCACCCCGCGCATCAGTCGCAGGAGATCCCCACGCCGTCGACTTGGCATTGAAATCCCCAGCGACCAGCACAGGGCGAGGGTGGCCCCTAAGAACAAGCGCCTCGAGTTCGGCCAGAAATGCCTCGAACTCTCTGAGCGGACGATTCGGCGAGAAATACACCCCAATCACAACCAAGTCGCCCAGCAGAGCCGAGACCACTCCATGGCCACGCACGACAGACGTTGGAGGCGAAGAGCTCGCCGAAGAAACAATTGCTACCACTCCATCCTGGTCTGCCGCCCAGTTATCCCTGGGGGGGGATAAAATAGGGCTCAGCGACCACCGTTACGTCTATCAACCACTGCGCCATGCTCTGAGACAGCAAGTCCTGTGCCCTGGTGCAGTGGTTGACATTCGCCTGGAGAATTTTGAGGGCCATAACTATTGAGTGGCCTCCGTCTCCATCTCCTCGGCGTCCTGAGCCGTGCGGGCTGGTTGGGTCCGGGCCATAGCCGCGGACGCAACACGCCTCCTCCCCTTTTCCTGCGCGCACTTGGGCATGCCGCACCCCCGACCCGGTGTTCTGCCGGTTTGCCTGCTCCAGCGCAGAGTACGCAGTTTGCAGCTGCTGCTGTGCACTGAGCGGCCTTATGGCCTGGCTTGCCGCAGCGGTAGCACAGCGAGCTCCTGTCGGTGTCCGCAGTGCACCTCTGGCTCACGTGGCCTATCTCAAGGCACCGGTAACACTGCAGAGGCTTCGTCGGCAGCAGCTTGACCTGTGCCGACACCCAGCCTACCAGAAGTCGCGTGCCACCCGTAGTTAGGCGTTTGGCTGCCATTACGGGACACCGAGCCCACACTGTACGCGTGCCGGAGTGGTCCTCTCGTATTTCACCGACTTTGACATCTCCCTCCGGACACTGACCAGTTCGAGCAATGGCACTGCGCACCAGGTCCGGAGTAGCAGAGTCGCATAGGCCAAGCACGCGCAGTTCAGCACATTTTTGAGGTCGTGCTATCTCCGCCATTGCCGGGTTTAGGACCTCTTTCAGCTTTGCAGCCAGAGCGTCAGCCTTCGAATCTCTCTCGGCACCCGAAATCTCAATGATGCGGGCACCGGTGGCCGCCCTTTTAAATTTGACGCCGGCAATGCCCAGGCCGCCTAAGTCCACCTTTTCTTGAGCCAGGCTTAAGACCTGGCTGTAGGTAACGCCTTCCTTTTCTGCGTCTGGCTGCACCTTAATAACTACTGCAGCAGAACGTGGGGGGCGTAATTTGGGCTGAGACCTCTGGTTGCTAGGCCTCGTAGGTACCTGGGCAACCTGGACGCCCTGGCTATTGTCCTTCTTCTTAGCGCCCCTTCTGACTACAGTAGTCCAAGCCTCCCCCATGGAGGCGGGAGGCGGCGGCAAAGCGCGTGGCTGCTCCGCCTGAGAACGCGGTGCAGCGCGAGGCACCACAGCCCTTCTAGCCGGCTGTTTTGGAGCCGGGGGAGGCATGTCCGGCATGGTCGACGGGCCTGGTCGAGGTTCCGACCCAAAGTCGGATGGTATAGGCGTAGCAGGGCGCCTATTCTTTTTATTGCTCCTCTTATTCCGTCCCTTCTTACCCTTTTCGGGCTCAGCGACGGGTTGTGGCGGCACCTTCCTCCACTGCGCCGTCCTACTTACGGCAGGGGAGCCTGCTCTTCAACATCTGACTCAGGGTCGGACTCCGCTATTGCTGCAGCGGCAGCTCGTCGCTTATCAGCTGCCAATGCAGGACGCATTCTAGGCTCCGGCATGAGGCGGGCCTGAATGCCCTCGAATCGGGCATTCAGTATAGGACCCACCGTGTCTAATATAAGACGCTTTTGCGTCTCAAGGTCGCCGCTTCCCGCAGAGGTCTGCGCTTGCGCTGGGGTAGGCCGCACTGACCGCTCCACTGCAGTCCGAAGCTCTACCATTTCGCGCTCCAGATTGGAGACCTTTGCTACGAGGCGCTGATTCTCCGCCTGTAGCATTGCGGTCTCCTCGTTGGTCGTCCTGGTCATAAGGGCCGACAGGACCTCCTCCAGAGACGTGGCAGCCTCTTTAAGCCCCTTGACAAAGGTGCCCTTTAGGTTGCCGGAACTCGTGGCAATCGTTTTTATGACGTCAATGCTGGCATCAACCTGTTCTTTCAGGGCACCTGTCAGTTGACTCCCATCTGTCACTTTCTTAGCCAGTACCTTTTTGGCCATTTGGGTAACCAGCCTTTCGGCCTCGTCTCGACGAGCCGCCGCCTTTTCTTTTCTGGCGTCGGCCGACATTACGGGCGCTGCATGACGCCCTCCTCCTTTTTCGCCGATTTGGCTGGCGGTCTTATTTTGGGCGCAGAACCGCCGTCAGACCCAGCCTTCGACTCTTCTTGGAGCATTACAGCGCCTTTTACGGCACCGCTGCTCAGCCATCTCCACGTCGGAGACCACCATACTTTCTACGCTCACCCAGGACGCGTCCGAAAGTGAGCCAGCATCTTGCTGCGACTCCATATGCGGATAGGGACTTGCGTCCCCATGGCGGTTCGTGCCCCCCCAGATACGGTGGGGCAGCCCACACCCGAAGGTGTGGGGAGGGATTCTCCGGCCATGCCGGTACCCTCCTGGGGTAGTACTATTTTCCGAGACGCCATTACATAGTTTGCCTTTTTCCAAGGGTGAGGTCCCTGAACTCCCACATTTCCACAGTGGGCGCTTGGGACGGGGTTCCCCCGTCATTCATCCCCTCGGCACGCCCGACCTTGGGATTGGGGTTATTTTTTCTGAGGTTGTCTTCCTCTCGACACTGGCCTCCATGGCACAGCACCCTCGGCCCCAGTTTGGGGTAACGAGTTGCCCGACGCTGGCCGAAGCCAAGGCCGCCGCGCGACAACGTGAGCCACATCCTCTCACCATCTGAAGGCAGACGGGAGGGAGTGGCTCCCACCAGCAGGACATTGGCCAGCAACCAATAAGACCCCGCATATCGGAGAGTTATTGGCTGCCACCCAGGGTGCACCGTCCTGGAACCCTTGTCAGCCCGCCGCTCGCACCGGATCCCGAAAGATCAAGTGTGAGAAGCTAAAGCCTTCAAGGGACCAGGCACTCGAGGAGGTTTCCCGCACTTAGCACCCCAACCTTTTTAAGCCTAAAGCAACCCATGAAAGACCGCCGAACCTTTTTAAGCCTAAAGCAGGGCGTATTAAGTTTATTCTTATTGCAGGTGTTTATACTATGTACATCGCAAAATTTTACAGTTAGTTCTGAGTTCTGTTGTCTAGGTAAGAAGCTAGTACCTCAAGGGCCGTCCCAGTTCACCATAAAATTTAAGCTTGTTTTTTAGTATATTATGATCCACGCAGTCAAAGGCTTTTGACAGGTCGCAAAAAAAGACCTATGAAATCTTGGCTGGATTCCCTCGCTTCATAGATTATTTGAACTAAAGTAGATGTTGCATCAGTAGTGGAACGACCTTTAGTGAAACCGTACTGACGATTATGTAAGATTTCATTTACGTTAAAATAAGAGACTAATTGAAGAAAGACGAAACTTGGTTCTGCAGTCCTCTGATGATGCTGCTCAGTATCGACGTCTAAACAGACAGATCTCCAAGTCCCTAACTCACGATTTGCGCCAATTCAATACCGACCGTATTGAAGAGGCGATTAAGCGTAATAAGGGCTCAAAAAGTTTTTGCAAGGGATCTGTCTGTTGGTCAAAGTCAACTGACCAAGCTGGAAGACTGAGGAAGGCAGAATCATTTCGTCGAAGCCGGAGCTGTTGGAAGAGGTTGAGAAGTTCTACGGGCAATTATACGCGAGCGTACGCGCACCTGTCATAAATCTGGCCAAAGATCCAAGAGCCAGATTGACCCGACACTACACCGAAGATATCCCAGACGTCAGCCTATACGAGATTAGAATGGCTCTCAAACAGTTAAAAAACAATAAGGCACCGGGTGACGATGGAATCACGGCTGAGCTTCTGAAAGCAGGTGGAACGCCGGTATTAAAAGCTCTTCAGAAGCTATTTGATTCCGTCATACTCGAGGGACGAACGCCTACGGCATGGCACAGAAGTGTGGTGGTACTTTTCTTCAAAAAAGGGGACAAAACCTTATTGAAGAATTATAGGCCTATCTCACTTCTGAGCCATGTCTACAAACTGTTTTCGAGAGTCATTACGAATCGTCTCGCTCGCAGGTTTGACGACTTCCAGCCTCCCGAACAAGCCGGTTTCCGAAAAGGCTTTAGTACCGTGGACAACTTACATACGCTGCGGCAGATTATACAGAAGACTGAGGAGTATAATCAGCCATTATGCTTGGCGTTTGTGGACTACGAGAAAGCCTTCGATTCGATCGAGACCTGGGCTGTGCTACAGTCTCTCCAACGGTGCCAAATTGACTATCGATATATCGAAGCGCTGAAGTGTTTGTACGAAAACGCCACCATGTCGGTCCGCCTCCAGGATCAAGGCTCGAAACCTATCCAGTTGAAGCGAGGGGTGAGACAGGGTGTGCAGAGCAACTACGCTCTGCTGCCAGAAAATGTGGCAGAGAGAATCCGGACAAACGAAGCGGCGGGAAGAATTCTGTACCGGAACTTCACCGGGAAAAAACCACCGGTAAAAATAAGTACCGGGAAAAAATCTCCACGCGGCACCACGTTTGCCCGACTAAAACCTAACTAACTTAACGCAGTCTGCTACCACCGTAGCTTATGAAGGGAGCTACAGGGCCCTATATGATAACCTAACCTATAAATTAACTACAATTGAACACTTACCAAATTAAATCTTCTTTCTCTTCGGATCCAAACTTGAGTGTCTTCGGGAAGGGGGAATTCCTAATCACCCTACCTAACCCTTGAGATCTCAATTCCCCAGGACAAATAAATAGATTTCTTCCCGTAGTTTCACTCGGGAACAGCCAGATGTGAACAGCCAGCCACGTTTCACCTCTCACAAGAAAAAGTCACAATAACAGAGTTTTTCACAAACACAAATTCAATAGTTATTTAACAAACAGGAAATTCACAATTATCACTCAAACTAAACAACAAGCAAAAGACGCGAGACCGCTCCGCGTATTAAAATCAAACCGATATCGCCCTGGACAATGCAATGGCGGACCACACGCGACGCCATCCACGCTAGCAGTGTGAGAACCCCGAAACGCCTGGCGGCGATAACAGGAAACGCCTGCGTTTAGTTTTACCCAATATATTACAAACATCACCCCGTCCCGGTCTGAGAAGCAGACCGCTAGCTTACTCTACGGGAAGGCGGGCGAGAGAGGTCACACCTCTCCTTAAAATCGAACCGTCGACCAACACCTCAGCCACACGCGGAGTGCCATCTCCGCCAAGAATCAAACGTAATATGCGAGCTCGTCGCCAAAGCAATGAGGGCAAATTTGCCTCTTTTAACAATACTAAATCACCCTCCCTGGGAGGCTCAGTCCTGTCTGTCCACTTCACTCTTTGCTGCAGCAAATGCAAATATTCAAGCGACCAGCGACGCCAAAAGTCCTGGCTCATTTGCTGCAACATTTGAAAACGCGACAACCGATATACGAGTTCATCCTTCCACGGGTATTCGGGCAGGGCATTCAACGGCCCTCCCACCAAAAAATGACCAGGGGTGAGAGCTTCCAAGTCATTTGGATCTGGAGATAGCGGGCAGAGAGGACGAGAGTTGAGGACCGCCTCAACTTTACAAAACACTGTGGCCAGCTCTTCAAAAGTTAGAGCCGTTTCTCCGATAATGCGGCGGAGGTGGGTCTTTGCGGATTTCACAGCCGCTTCAAAAATCCCTCCCCAATGGGGGCAACTTGGGGGACTAAAACTTCCAGGTTATTCCCCTTTGGGCAGCAATTTGACTTAAACTAGTACAATTTTTATCAATAAACACAGAAACATCCTTAAGATAATTTACAGTTCCTTTATAGTTTGTGCCATTATCAGACCTAATAAGGGAAGGTAGACCTCGACGCGAAACAAAGCGATCCAACGCGGCGACGAAGGCCTCCGTAGTCAGAGCCGATACCACCTCCAAATGGACAGCCTTGGTGGCCAAACAAACAAATACACACAAATAGCCCTTCACAATACGGGCATTACGAAAGGGAGAAGCCTTGATCGAAAAGGGACCGGCAAAATCGGTTCCAACGCCGTCAAACGGTCTCGAAGGTCGGATTCGATCAGCGGGCAAATCACCCATCTGTGGTTGCATCGTGGATGCCTTCAACCTATAACATGCAATACATCGAAACAGGACACTACGGATTGCTCTTCGGGCTGACAAAATCCAAAACTCGCGTTGCAAAATAGCCAACAAAGCATTGCACCCAGCATGGGCGTTACGAATGTGTCGATCAGACACCAAAAGCTGCACCAAGGGTCCGCCCTTGGGCAACAACAGAGGATGGCGAGTCTCATATGGAAGATCCGCCTTCCGGAGCCTGCCTCCAACCCGAAGAAGCCCATCCGAGTCGATGTACGGGTTCAAACGAGCGACCGCGCCCTTCAACTTAGCGCGTCCGTCGCGCAAAATACGAAGCTCCGACTCAAACCGTCCGGTCTGCACGACACGGACCCAATGCAACAATGCGCTCCGGCGCTCTTCTGCACCTGCAATCGGCTCCAACCGCTTTGCCTGTGGGTTTCTACAATTATGTATGAAACGCTTAATCCAACTGGTAACACCCAGAAGCTTATCCAAACTGCTATACCGAGCAAGTAGCCAATCCGGCTCCGACGTCGTCTCAGCGACTACAGCATGTACACGGAGCCCAGTCAAACTCAAAGAAGTAACATCTGTCTGACAGACAGGCCAAGATGTTTCTGATCCCATCAGCCACTCTGGACCCCACCAGAGCGGGTGTGACACCAATTCTGGTGCCGTACAACCTCGGGAAGCACAGTCCGCTGGGTTAAGCTCTCCCGGCACATGTCTCCATGTTATATCAATTCCGATATTCTGGATTTGGGAAACCCGATTTCCCACAAAAACCTCCAAGGTATGTGGGGCCGCGCGCAACCATGCAAGCGCGACCTGGCTATCCGACCAGGCGAAGATGTCCCGTATTTCGACCGTGGCCGCCAGTTCACTGGCAACGTGATGCAACAATTTAGAGAGAAGGTGAGCTCCACTCAACTCAAGCTTGGGAATAGTCAGCCTAGTCCTGATGGGGGCGACCTTGCTCTTCCCTAACAAAAGCGAGACATTGACCCGGCCATCGGCGTCAACTGTCCGCATATAGACTGACGCGGCGTAGCCTCGCTCCGACGCGTCACAAAAGCCATGCAGGCTGGCTCGATATTTCCCGGGGGCAATATTCGACGAGGCAAGGCAATCCGATTGACTTCCTTAATCGATGAAAACAACTCGAGCCAATCATCCAATGGAGAGCCAAACAGCGGCTCGTCCCACGAGACGCCCAAAGTCCAAAGTCTCTGAAGAAGACACTTTGCAGAGAATATCACTGGACTGATCCAACCGCTTGGATCAAACATACGGGCTATTACGGACAACACCGTTCTCTTAGTCCAGACTTTTGGTATTTCCAAGTCCACTTGGAATGTGAAAATATCGGTTAGCGGCTGGTACTGCATGCCCAGCACCGCTATCCTGTTGGGATCATCCACATCCTCAAACAGGTGAGGGTTCTGTTGGTGATCCTCCGGGATCCCTTCTAGAACTTTAGGCTCATTAGACAACCACTTACGTAGCTCGTAGCCACCTGTCTTCAATATTTCAATCAATTCATCCCGCAGTAGGAGGGCCTCCTCAATACTTTGGGCTCCGGTGCACACGTCATCAACATACAAGTCACGTGACAGCACGGAAGCCCCACGGGGAAAGCGGATCCGTTCCCGCTCTGCCAATTCAAGCAATGATCTGATGGCGATATAGGGACTAGATTTCAAACCATACGTGTTTGTGTTGAGTTCATACACCGTCACAGGATCCTCAGGGCGCTCACGCCAGAGTATCAACTGGAATCGCCTGTCCTCAGGATGTATGACTGTCTGGCGGAACATCATCCGGATGTCCGCACCAAAAACCACTTGATGTCTTCTAAAGTTCAAGATGATGTCAATTATGTCCCTATGCAATTTGGGACCTGAATGCAAACATAGATTCAACGAAACCCCGTTCGAAGTGGGTGCGGACCCATCGAAGACGGTCCTCAGTTTGCCTGTTGAGGCCTTCACCACCGCGTGGTGGGGCAAAAAATAATGCTCAGTTGAGCTCCAATCAACTCGAGACGGAGACATGTGACCCAAATCCTCGTACTCGCGCATAAATTCAATATATTTATCGCGAAGTACGTGGTCACGCTGCATGCGTCGCTCCATGGACAGCAGTCGTTTCTCCGCAAGCGCCCTACTTTGCCCTAGGCTAGGACGAGGGGCAACAAAGGGTAACCTAGTTACAAACCGACCGGAGGGCAACCTCTCCGTGGTCGATCGAAAAAAGGGCTTCGCACTCAGCGTGTTCCGGATCCATCCTGGAACTCATAGGTGGCTCCTCCACCTCCCAAAACCTTTGCATGGTCTTGGCCAAGGACGCAGATGCGACAACCGGTGGCTCCTCCGCGGTGCCATTATCAAACACAGGGCCCATCAGGGCAAAACCAAAAATCGTAGACACTGCCATCAGTGAAGACGAACCCAGAGCCTTCTGTGTACCCAACAAAATCCAACCCAATACGTCCGAGCCCAGGAGCAAGTCCACTGGGCCGGGATGAAAGACAAAGGGGTCGGCCAAATCCAGACCCGAAACCAAAGACAACACACCCGGCGGTATGTCTGTCGAGGGGTGCCAACCCGCAATGGTATCCATTACCATAGCCGAAGTCGTGATCCTCATTGTGGAGGACTTCAGCGAAGAAAAGGTGACAAGTGTCTGGCCCGTCAGACACTTCACTTGTATGCCACCAACTCCAAGAAGTGGCACAGGCGAGTCTTCCACGACTAAACCTAACTGGTGTGCCACTCGAGTGGTAACCAAACTGCTTTGAGCCCCTGAGTCCAACAGAGCTCTCAAATTAATGGCTTCCCCCACGACCCCATACGCGGACCACCGCGGTAGGGAGCAGAACCGTCCGCGGCTCTGTCCCAGCAAGGGAGCAAGCTAGTTACGGGCTCCCCACTCTCTCCAAACCAGGGGCGCGCCACTGACCCGGATAATATGGCGGGCGAGTGCACATCCCCATCTGAGGGGGCATAACCCGCGGCCTGGCCATACATATGGTACGGCGGGTGGTACTCCAGCCGTGGGTACTCGTGCAGCGGCGGAGAAAACCGCTGCGGCTGCATGTGTTGGGCATTGGTAACCCGCGTGGAGGGGGGTGTCCCCACTCTCACGTCCGATCTAGGGCCCCCGCCCATGGGGGCCCTATCCGGGGCCTGGCCAGCTACATACTGGCCATGACCTTGGGGCGCGTGGTCCCGGTCCGCCAAGACCCGCGCAGGTACGCGACCCCCCTCCCGAGGGGGGGTGCGACGAGCGAAGCCGCGTCCTCCGTCCGGTGGTGGAGGGCTTCGCGCAGGAGCGCCCCCGCCCATAGGGGACCCCTGCCTCAACAACCGGGTGCCATCCCCTGTTCCGGTTCATGCAAAGCATCGCGTGGTGCCGCCCACGGCATGCACTGCATGGTATGGCACTGGGACAGTCACGTGCATAGTGACCGCCCAAACAATAAAAGCAAAGTTCATGCCGCTTTGCCATGCGGCGCCGATCTTGTACTGGCAGGCCCTGCCAGTCCCTGCATTGCAGCAGGCTGTGGCCCATCCGGCCACATTGCAGGCAGTCCGCGTCCCCCGCGACTGCTGCCGTGTGTGCAACCCGCGCACCAGCTCCACGCGGTGGCGGGTGCCGTCCCTGTTGGGGCCTCCCTCGCCATGAGGGTTCCAAGGGCCTACGTTCAGGCGCTCTGGATGGCGCTGAGTCCGTCATGGTATTCTCAGCAGCCCGTGCCTCAAACTCCAAAAACTTCACCAAGTCAGTGAATGTTGGTAGGGGTGGTGCTATCCCGTTCCGCATTCTCGCGCTCAAATCGCGAGCGGATGTCACGATGGGTAATTTGCCCAATACAATGTGCACCAGCAAAAAGGACCATTGGTCCACCGGCAGCCCCCAGTGTGCGGAGCGCGTTACAGGCCACTGTAACGGGCGTGGTGAGCAACTGCAGGCGCAACTGTGCCCTGTTGGCCACCTTGGGCAGGGCCATCAACTGTGCGGCGTGCGCATCCGCTAACAAACGTAAGTTTTGGTAGCGGGAGTTCAATAACTCCCAAGCCGTATCGTACTGGTCGTCCTCCACCCGGAGGTGCTGGATGAGCGACCGCGCTTCATCCTCAAGAGTGGAGAGGAGGTAGGCCATCTTCTGGGCCTTCGACAAATCCTGTCGTGCTACGACCAGGGGACTCAAACATATTTTTATATGCTACCCACTCCTCCATCCTACCCCCAAAGTGGGACAGCTGAAGGGGGGGGAGCCGACCAGTAGCCTGCTGGTCCTTCCCTGTCTAACAGGTGTGCGAGGGGCTGGTCCGCCAGCCTGTCTCGCCCTTATTGCGGTCACCGCCTCCGCGATATCATCGTGCAGACTCTCAGGATCTGGTCCATGTCCGCCATGTGACCTGCGTAGGCCTCCGGGGTAAGATCGGCTTCGGTAAGCGCCGCCATGGCCGCTTCCGCGCTAATCAATCGTGAGTGGAGGTGATCCGCTCTTAGCAGCATGGCGCCCTCCCTGTCCTTCCGGGACAGGAGTCCTCCGGCCGTCACAAACCATCTCAATTCGTTGGCGAGTGTCGCCCTAGCATTGGAGGCCTTCGCCATCGCGTCAAGTCACAAACAAAAAATAACAAAAGGTAAATAAAAAACAACAAAATCAAGCAACTACACGAAGAACCGCGGTAGGTATGAGAATGGCACAAACCCGGAACGCACACGGTACAAACCGCCAAACAAATACAAAAAAGGTTACAAATATTCTTATATTGCAAACAAACTAAGAAAAATCTAATAATTTTTTACAAACAAATTAATTATTTTTTACAAACGAACAAATAGAGGGTAGATAAACTACGCTCTGCTACCAGAAAATGTTGCAGAGCAACTACGCTCTGCTGCCAGAAAATGTGCGCAGAGCGAATCCGGACAAACGAAGCGGCGGGACGAATTCTGTACCGGAACTTTACCGGGAAAAAATCTACCGGTAAAATTAAGTACCGGGAAAAAATCTCCACGCGACACCAACGTTTGTCCGACTAGAATCTAACTTAAGCTATACGCAGTCTGCTAGCCACTAATCGTAGCTTATGAAGAGAGCTACAGGGCCCTATATGATAACCTAACCTATAAATTAACTAGAATTGAACGACTTACCAAACTAAATCTTCTTTCTCTTCGGATCCAAACTTGAGTGTCTTCGGGAAGGGGGAATTCCTAATTCACCCTACCTAACCCTTGAGATCTCAATTCCCAGGACAAATAAATAGATTTCTTCCCGTAGTTTCACTCGGGAACAGCCAGATGTGAACAGCCAGCCACGTTTCACCTCTCACAAGAAAAAGTCACCATGACGGAGTTTTTTCACAAACACAAAGTTCAATAGTTATTTAACAAACAGGAAATTCACAAACATCAACTCAAGCTAATTAGCAATCAAAGAACGCGGAACCTCTCCGCGCAATGTAAAAATCAAACCGATATCGCCCTGGACAATGCAGTATCGGCGGACCGTCCGCGAGCCACCTGCGCTAGCAAGTGTGAAAACCCCGGAAACGCTCCCTGGCGGCGATAGCAATGCGAAACGCCTGCGTTTAGTTTTACCCAATATATTACAAACACACTTGTTATCCTAAAAGGGATCAGCAAAGAGGTGAAGAGAGAGGAATTGATAGAGATTATCGAGCAGCCAAAATCAGGTGGCAGTTAATCGTATCTCCGTCTCTGCCCCTACTCAAAAACAGAAACGATCGGTTCTACAATGCGGTCTTGGAGGTGGCGCTCGTGCGGCCAGGCGAGTGCTCGTGGACATGGGACGAGTCAATGTCGAACACCAGAGGGTACACATCGCGGACTTCAGCCGATTCGTACAGTGCCGCAAGTGCCTGCAGCCCGGGCATACGGGCAATAAATGCTCGGTTGAGTTCTACCTGTGCGGCCACTGCGGGTCCGCCGCCCACCACGTCACATCTTGCCCATATAGAACCGACCCATCCAAATGAGGTTTGCTTTAATTGCATCACCGAACTTGGTAATAGTAAGAACACAAAGCACTCAGCCTTAGACATGTTAAACTGCCCCAAAAATTATTAATACAGTAAACGCCCTACAATGAAACGACAGATTATATGGTTACTAGTACGATTAAGATTTATACAATGCAATCTCAATCGATGCTACACCACACAGCGCGCGAGCGCTTCTGGACTATTTCCATAAAGAAAAAGATATAACATAGCACTCTATCTCGGAGCCATAACAAATGGGCCCCGACTTGATGATGAAGCCAACACCAGGCATCAATGTGTACCAATTCTCGAAGGGGGAAAGGGTCAAAGCCTGTATCTTGACCAAGTCATCGGTGGCCGCACTGGGCATCATGCCCAACTGTCGAATGAGAATATTGCGGTCATTCGTATGAACTTAGGGCCTCAGACAATTAGAGGTCGTATCGTTGTACATAGAGCTGCAAATGTGGACAGTAATGGAGACTATCCAGAAATTGGATTACCTTCTTCGTTCTGGGGGCTCCACCTCTTTACGTCTGGTTGGTGGGGATGTGAATGGGAGTCATCAGGAATGGGGCGAGGACACAGCCAACAACCGAGGTGAGGAGTTTTCGGTGCTGATGGCCTCTAATGACATGGCTGTATGTAATATCGGTAGAGAGCCGACATTTGAGGCCATCAGATACGGCAAGCACTGCTCCTCAATCATCGACGTTACGTACGCATCAGGTAATCTTGTGGACGGTGTGAGGGACTGGAAAGTGAATTACTCGGCCTGCCCCTCCTCCGACCACAACGCGATCGATTATAAACTGAATCTACACCAGCGACCCGACAAAGCCAAATCCAGGACCACATTCCGATATTCCACACAGAACGCCGACTGGCTCGACTTTCGCTCCAAATTCCAAACAGCAATAGGAAACTTAGTAGCTCGAACAGAAACCACAACACTCTCGGAAAGAGACCTTGACCGGGTAGTTGACAAATTAACCTCAGCCATACAAAAAGTCTGTGACCAAATCCTCCGTCCTAAACACAAGCCGGCATACGCTAATCCCTGGTGGTCGGACACCTTAGAAAATCACAAAAGAGAGTGCATCAAGTTTCACAGGCTACTACATAAATTAAAAAAGGCAAAGAGACCGCTGTCGGAAACTATAGCGAACTATAGAGAGGCCAAACAAAAATATGCCAAAGCCATCTCGGAGCAGTCCACGGCGCATTTTAAGCAGTTCTGCGAGGCGCAGGGAAAAGAAGACGTGTGGACGGTCACGAATAGAATTATTAAAGAAGGGTCAATCAGGAGGCCCCCTCAAACACTAAAAATTAACGACTCATTTACAGACAACAGCACAAACACGGCCTCGGCGCTACTCGATCACTTTTATCCGGAAGATACACCAGACTCGACAGAGCAACATCGAGAGCTGCGAGCAAAAATGAAGGACCGGCCCAATGTGGGAGATGACCTCCCGTTCGCGGTGGAGGAGGTGCGGGAGTGCCTCTTGCACATTGGCCACAAAAAAGCCCCCAGGTTGTGACCATCTTACATCGGATATCTGTAGCCAGGCATTTGATGTATATCCCGAGTTTTTCACTGGGATATACAACAGATGCCTGGCCTTGGAGTACTTCCCGAAGGCATGGAAAAAAGCGGTCGTCAGGATCCTCCCAAAGCCGGGGAAAACAGATATGGACCAACTCAGTTCATACAGGCCCATTGGGCTGATCCTCGTGCTGGGCAAGGTCCTAGAAAAGCTATTGGTAAAAAGAATAACATACAAGGCAGCGTGTGAAGGTAGTATGTCTGAGAAACAGTTTGGATTTAGGGAGCAGGTGTCCACTACGGACGCCCTCGAGACGGCTCTGGGCATGGTCAGGGACGCCAAAGCAAGGAAAAATCAAGTAGTCGCGGTGTCGCTGGACATCAAGGCGGCCTTCGACAACGCGTGGTGGCCAGCGCTCTTCCAGCGTCTGAGACACATAAAGTGCCCTAACAACATCTTCGGCGTCATACAGAGTTATGTTTCGGAGAGGACCGTCACCTTGGACCACGCAAACACCACCGCGTCGAAGGTGATGTCCAAGGGATGTGTCCAGGGGTCGGCTTGCGGCCCCGTTTTCTGGAATATAATTCTGGATGAGCTCCTCGCGTTGCCCCTACCTGACGGGGCACACGATCCAAGCTTTTGCTGACGATGTGTTGCTCGTCGTTGAGGGCCCAACACGCGAGGAGGTAGAGAGAATTACAGAGGGTTGCCTCAACCAAATCCACTCTTGGGGCGAACGAGTCAAGCTCCACTTTGGTCCAGAAAAGACTCATCTTATTTCTTTCACCCCTCAAACCAATAATGCCGAAATCTCAATTAACCAAACGAGAATCCCCACTCAGACCAATTTAAACTCCTAGGTATAATTATAGATAAGAGACTTAGCTTCATTCCGCACTCAAAATACATCATCCAAAAGGCAACAAAAAAATACAAAAGTTTATGCCGATTTGTGAGACCGACGTGGGGCATTTGCCCACGAGAACATCGATACAATATATAGACGGGTCATTACCCCAATTATTACGTATGCTGCGGGGATCTGGGGCACTGCCACAAAATATCAGAGCGTGCGAAGGGCTCTTCGCTCGTTCCAGACGCACTTCGCCATTAGGGCGATCAGGGGCTTCCGCACAATCTCGACTGTAGCGGCAGACGCCCCAGCGCAGTTCCCCCCTATGCACCTGGTGATTGACGAAGTACGCAGCCTTTATCTAACCAAAACTACCGGAAGGGTGGAGGAGCTCCCCATGACATCGGTCTGTACAGAAGGGTTGGAGTTAGGGACCTGCTCCATCCGGCAGAGCGCATAACGGTGGAGTATAAAGAGGCCATCACGCAGGAGGAGACTGACTCCGCTGTTCCGACCCGGATGCGCCCAACATCTTTACCGATGGCAGCAAATTGAGACGTGGCGAGTCCATGGGGGCCTCCTGTGTGATCATGCAAGAGGGGCGGGCTGCGGTGGTTCGGAAGTTTAAGCTGTGCCGGACTGCTCTCAGTCTTCATCTGCGGAGCTGTATGCCATCAAGAAAGCCACAGAATGGTTTCTTAGGGACACGACCACCCGTCGGCCACCATCTTCACCGACTCCCTTTCGGCTATAAAGGCATTAAAAGACAGGAGTAATACGGACCCATTAGTTAATAGTATCCACCATCATCTGCTTCACCCTCCAGAGGTCCAACAGGACAGTAAAATTTGTGTGGACAAAGGCGCACGTGGGGATAGCGGGCAGAACGAGCTGGCGTGGACCTTCTAGCGAAGGAGGCGGCCAGGAAGAAGTCCGCGTCGGAGATAAATGTTTTCCCCGCTGTCCTATGCCGTAAACGCGCGGCAAGTGAGCACGAACCTTGGACCTTTGGCAGGAAGAATATCAAACTGCCCATATCAGGGCGCAGTGACGAGATCCTTTTTCCCCCAAAAATAGATCAAATTAACTAAATTTAGAACCGTATTAAAAACATCATTTCACCCTCACTCAATTTCTAACTGGCCACTACCTTTCATAAAAAAGTACCTCTACCGTTTCCGCCAAAATCTCATCCAACGAGCACTGCCCGTGCGATGGGAGCACTCCGCAAGACTTTGGAGCATTTAATTGTAAACTGCCCCATCTTCCATACTCAAAGGGAAAAATACTTAGCACATCTGTGCCCTGAAGGGGTAACAACCCCCTTAACCTGACAGAGATTATAGAATCCCCCAAACTGGCAACGTTGCTGGACGAGATGGTCTATGCCATCGTCTCCAGACTCAAATCAGTCAACGGAACCTAAGTAATACTCCCATAGGAACATATATTTTCTCTAGGACTACTAATGGTGAGGGGGGGGGGTAGTCAGGTGCCGGCATCCGGTATCAGATAAAGACATCGACATCCCCTCCGTCAATCTATTAGTATGTCATCATCTACTTCATAGTCACGCCCACTCATTTACCCCTCACCTTCACCCCTTCATCATCATACATCCTTCATCCATCCTTCATTCATTCATCAAATATTCATCAATAATTCATCCATTCATCAATCATTCATCAATCATTCATTAACTCACCTAACACTTCATCCATCATACATCACCCCACCCAAATCACCTGTACATACAACACCATTTACCACTACCTAGCGCCCTCAATCACAGACCTCCTGCGCCAATCCGAAATTTCATCCCCACATATAACGTATACAAGTATATATCTCCTGGTATAAAAATTATATGCAGCCTTATTACAGAGCCTGATGACAGTATGGTTTTAGCCGGTAGTTTTGGCTGCAGAGTCTCGGCGCACTGCCTCGGCCTCCCTTCCCAGGCGCCCGCGCATGGGTTTCCAGCTGTCATCAAAAAAAAAAAAAAAAAAACCTAACCTAACCTAACCTAACCTAACCTAACCTAACCTAACCTAACCTAACCTTGATTCGCAGGGGGAAATTTTTGATCTGGCAGGGGGAAATGCCTTTACACACAGAGTGTAGACTTCTAGTGTGGGACTCCGCCGCGCTAGCCGGCCCAGACTACCCACTAACCTAACCTAACCTCGCGATGCCATCGGCCGCTTTACAGGGAGGCGCCTAACCTAACCTAACCTAAGGCGCCTACACCCCAACCGTCTCTGTTAACCTAGACCTAACCTAACCTAACCTAACCTAACCTAACCTAACCTAACCTAACCTAGCCTAACCTAACCTAACCTAACCTAACCTAACCTAACCTAACCTAACCTAACCTAACCTAACCTAACCTAACCTAACCTAACCTAACCTAACCTAACCTAACCTAACCTAACCTAACCTAACCTAACCTAACCTAACCTAACCTAACCTAACCCAGTACAACTCTGTATGCGACCAGAACTCTATGTCGCTCCGCGCAAGAAATTCAGAAAAAATAGTTTTTGTACTCGCAACATCACAAAAGTGCGCGTGTGTGTAGTTCAGTGCCTAAAGTACCAGGATTCGTGTGGGCAACAATATCGCCCAAAGGACTCAGGAACGGCGGGATACGGAACTTCGGGAACGAATAACACTTCAGTGGTGAGTGCTAGAAAGTAGCTCTATACGTCGTTGAATAGCCCTCGTCAAGAGGAACAAAACAACGTTTCATCCAGGTTTCTACCACAAAAACCAAGAGAGCTAGAGGCTTCGAAAGGTACGGAAAATTCCCATACAAAACGCTCGACCTAGTTAAGTAGGTTACACGTGCCGCCGGTCTGTCGCCAGCTACACGTCGTACGATCGCCACCCTACGTCAGAGCGCCGCACCTGAAGACACCACTAGAGGCTCGAAGAATTGATGTCCAGAGCTGAAGACAGGCACCACACCTGAAGCGCAGTACCAACGGCATTCCTCAACCATTCATCGCATCCTGACGGCGCTTGGAATCGGAGCAATCTGATACCAAGCCCTTACCCCTACTCCCTCCAGACATCACACTCCTCTCCCGTCACCTTCCTCGTCTCCTCCGCCAAGGAACTCCTCAGCAGAGAACAGCTGTGAGATAAATCTTGGCCAGAAGTCAACTATAGACCAAGACATTCCCACCCTCCTTCAGCCATCATCACCAGGACCCGCACCCAGTACTTCTCCACCAGTTTCTTCATCCTGCCAGGGAACTCTTGAACCAAGGGTCGCAGAGTAGAAGTTCTTGGTCCATTGCCACCCCTTGACCAAGACCTCCCCACAAAATCCACGCCATCTCCAAATTCCTTCTTCTTCATCCCCTTCCAAGGAACTCCTCAACCGTTTGCTCCAGGACAATCTTTCTTGGACTCCAAGTAATTGGGGACCAAGACACTACCACAGACCAGGGGCAACTACCACAGACCGAGGATTTCCACTCCTTACCCCATACCCCAGGGATCTCACCAACTATTAGCCCTAGAGAGCTGGTTCTTGCTCCCCTAACACCAGAAGGCTTAGTCCCTACCACAGCCCTCACCCCTACTTCAACCCCCTCCCCGATCCAACCCCCCCCCCCTAACCCCCCCCCCTCCCCTACCCCCCCTCAAACTTTTTAGTCCATTCTTCTCCCCACGAAACCTCCCCCCCCCTCCCCCCCTCCCCCCGCATAGAAATACCTCACCCCCCCGGATCCTAACTTAGCCAATTGTGGAGCTAGAACATCGAGCTTGGGCTCATTGGATTCGGCAAGAAAAATCCCGTCGTTTGGCTCCAACAGATTTCGGAAAAATCCTCAAGGTACTGAAGAAAAGGTCAAAAAATAACACACACCAAATTCCACCAACACACCTCAAGTCGAGCAGTCCACCAGCGACACTTCGGGGAACCACCGCCTTAGATTAAGCTAGCATAGTTAGATAATATAGTAAATACAGTGTAAATATAGAATAATTAACAGTAGTCATAACTTAGATAAATTTAGTTGTAAACAATAGTAGAAAAAGAAAAAAAAAAAAAAAAAAGAAACATGTCGTCACCTATTAACTCAGCGGAATCTACCCCCACATCAGCTGGGGTGCCAGAGCCGATAGGACAGAAAAGGATGGAGCCTCTGGCAGTCAGCCCCGTCTCCGCAGGTCACCACAGCGGGAGGAGGCTGGCTCTTTCCGAGGAGCCAAAACCATCTACATCTCAACAAACGACAACAACACCGGACAAGACACAAATACAGCCACAGAAGAAGACGCCGTCCAAACTTCCCAGGGCGGTCGCTCCAAAAAAGAAGAGGGAGGTCGTCGGAGTGCAGAAGCGGACCTCCAAGGGACCTTCTGAACTCTGCCGAAAGGTTGCCCAAACGCGGGCGCAGTCTAAGAAAACCAATACTGGCAGCTTGAGAAGGGCGGTAACGCTGAAAAACGCCCAGATAACAGCCAGAACATCGGCTGTAGACTGCGTCCGCAACATAAACGACATCAGCATCCCGGACACGACATTAACACCCACCAGACTAACAACACCACCAGCTACCAAAAAAGGGAAAGGTAAGGGTAAACGCTCCCCGGTCACAGCGGCAAAGGAGGCCCCCGAGCTAGAGCCTAAGGCACGCGCATCCTCTGAGCCAGAGCTGAAAGAGCCAGAGGCAGACACACCGGCTGAGTCAGAGGCAGAAGCAGACGCACCTGCCGAGCCAGAGCCAGAGGCAAATGCACCGGCCAAGCCAGAGGTAAAGGCAGATGCACAGTCCGAGCCTGAGCCAGGAGCAGATGTATCAGACGAGCCAGAACCAGGTGCATCGGCCGAACCAGAGCCAGTGGCAGAAGCATCGGCCCAGCCAGAGGAAAGCGCGTCAGCTGAGGGAAAAGTACATCCGCAAGAGCCAGAACCAAGCGCACACCCCAAATTCGACCACTACAGCGTCGTCATCTCCACCACACCGATTGAAGGGCCGGGAGATGACGAGGATGCAGTGGAAAAGAGTTCAAGCCCTCAACTCAACACGGAGCAAGAACTGGATGTGTGGGAGAACTTAAGCGCAGGCTCGGGGGCAACGGATGACTGGACCGACCTGGAAAGCGTCGCCAGCAGCAGACATAGTCTGCTACCGCCTGTCCTCGGAGCGCGCCTAGGTGTCTCTAAAGACGTAGTCACCGAAAAGGCGCGGGAGATTTTCCTACAAGGTAAACAGGCGCTGGAAAGCTCCAGAACACTAAAAAGGGAACTGCGAGCAGAGGCGGTAGGGTGCATGAGCAGCCTCTACGAGATCGTCCTCTCTCTTTCGGACTCAAGGCAGAGACACCGCCTGAATCTGGAAGTCGAGAGGACGAGATCAGCTAGGGAGCTCGCCAACCAGGAGCGGCTGCACGCAAAACAGCTAGCGGAGACGACGAAGGCCATTACAGAGCGCCTTCAGGAGACTACGGAAGCCCTGGAGGGGATGAAAAAGGCCGCCATGGCCATAGAACGCAAAATTGACGTTGAAGTGGATGACCTGTCAAAAATTGTCAAGGCCACCCACTTCGAGGTCAAGCAAGTGCCAAAACATCTGGCACAACAAACCCTCTCCAGCACACCGTTAGATCAAGTCGGAACTGCTGAACCGGACATAGGAAAAAAACTGGACGAAATTTCACAGAAACTATCCGGAATAGAAACTGAACTCCATTATAAGAGCCAGGATGACCGAGATCGCAGGCACGCGGAGGGATGGGTAGGGCAACGTTCCCCCAGCCCACAAGTGTCACCCCGCTCCCAGGATGTGACAGAGATATCCCTATTGAACATTCATAAGGAGGTACAAGGGCTGAGGGTTCAGCTGGATAAAATTCCATCTGCATGGCCGAAAACCAGCCCTGTTACTAGGGAGGAGGTCCGGGAAGACCTGCAAGCCGTGGTCGCATCACCAATCCTAAACAAAGCAGCCAAAATTCTAGAAGGGATAGAAGAAGTGAAAGAAGCCCAGTATGTCCGGGCGTCCGCTCCAGGGAACACCGGCATTGGAGTAGAACTGGCGGCCGTGGACACGGCGACCCAGTTGGAGGGTCTAATAAACCCCTGCGGGCTGACGTTGCCGAACTTGCCAGTCACTCCAAGCGACCTCAACCGCCGCATGGAGTGGTACAATTCCACGTTAAAGACAACACCAATTCCTCAGATCGTCAGCGCAACGGACAGAAGAAAAACCTTCGCAGAGGCCCTGAAAACCACGCCTCCACCAAAGCCGAGCCACTCCCTTATAGTGACTGCAACCGACCCCACCAAGACCGGGGAAAAAGTGTTGCAAACTATAGGAGAGGTGCTCGACTTCAAAAACACGGGCATAACGGTGGACAGGGTCAGGAAGGCGAAGAACAGGAAGATTATTCTGACCTGCGAGAAGAAGGAGGATCTGGAGGAGATCAACAAGCAGCTCAAAAAAACAGACGCTCTAAAGGCTACGCAGGCAAAAGCAACAAACCCCCTGTTAAGAATAAAGGGAGTGATATGCAGCCATAGCGATACCGACATAGTAGACAACCTTAAGGCTCAAAATAAAAAAATTTTTGAAGGCCTAAAAGGAGAGGATGTCACGATGCGGGTTCGCTATCGCAGACGTGCCAGGAATCCTCACCAGTGCCATCCGGTGTTGGAGGTGTCCCCTAAAATACATAAGCGAATGCTAGAGGTGGGTGCGGTGCACATCGGATACCAGAGACGCGCCGTTGAGGACCAATCCCCTCTGGTGCAGTGCGCGAAATGCCTGGGCTTTGGGCACCCGCGGGCGTTATGCAAGGAGGCGGAAACCCTCTGCAGCTACTGTGGAGAAGCACACTCCTGGCAGGACTGCCCCGCAAGAGCATCGGGCAGCCCACCTAAGTGCAAGAACTGCCAGAGGGCAAAAAGGGATACCACCGAGACAACACCGCACGTGGCATTCAGTGAGGAATGTCCGGAATGGCAAACGTGGGATGGCATAGCACGCTCGCGTATAGCATATTGCTAAGGGCGCCCCAGACACCACAGGCTCGAACAACCCCGACAAAAGTGGACACACTAAAATCAAAATAATACAAGCCAACCTCCAACATTCAAGGCAAGCCACAGCCGAACTGCTACAAGTAGCAGACAAAGAAGGATTTACCATCGCACTCGTGCAGGAGCCCTATGTGGGCTCAAGTGAGGTGGTAAAACAATATCCAGGCACTAAGATCATCCAGTGTACAATCGGCAGGCAAAAACCAGTGAAATCGGCGATTTTCGTTTTCGGGGACCAGCTGCGGGTAATTCACGACCCGCAGCTGGTGACCGAGACGGAGGCGGCGGTCTTGCTGGAAGCTGGAACAACAAGATTAGGCGTAGTGTCAGTCTACTTTGAAGGGGATGTACCGATAGAGCCGTACATTGAACGCACAAAAGCAATATGCCAAAAGCTAAATACGCCAAACATCTTAATAGGAGGGGACGTAAACGCTTGGAGCCACTGGTGGGGAAGTGCATCAGACAACCAAAGAGGCGAGGACTACAGTTACTTCCTGAACGAAATGGAATACCATATCCTCAACCGCGGAGACACGCCTACATTCGAAGTGCATCGACGTGGCCAGCTATGCACAAGCATCGTAGATGTGACTGCATGCAGCACGCCACTGCTGGGAAAAATCAAAGAGTGGAAAGTTGATCGAACTCTGATCACATCAGACCACAACGCCATCACATACACCTTGTGTCTGGGGGAAAGGCTAAAATCGCTGAAATACCCCACCACAAGGAGGTACAATACGAACAAGGCGAACTGGTTGGAGTTTGAAAGGCAACTACACAAAGCCCTGGCAGCAAAGAACATCAACGTCGATGCAGTGGAGGCAGCGGTGGGCGGCGAGGATATGGAGACCCATAGCATAGGAAGCCTCACAACAAAAGCTATAGAGGAGGCGTGTGAAAGCGCCATACCCAAGATAGGCACGTGTGAAAGGAAAAACTACGCCTCCGTGGGTGGAACCAGTCTCTAGAGGACCTAAAAAACGATGTTGTCCGTAAAAAGAGAAGGATCCGAAATGCAGCCCCCATCAGACTCGAAACCGTACTGGGAGACTACAGAAGAAGCAAAGTGAGGCATACGAGAAAGCTGCACTAGACGCCCAAAACCGAAGGCTGGAAAGGTTACTGCACTACACAGGACAGAGAAAGCATGTGGGATGGGATTTATAGGGTCATAAAGAAAGGCGACAGGGGAGGCAAGAGGACATACTCCTAAGGGGATCGGATGGCAAAACACTTCAGCCCTGAGCAATCAGCAGATCTCCTCTAGCAAAAACATTTTACCCTGATGACTCTACTACAACGGACAATCTATCCCACACGCAGCTCAGACAGCTTGTAGAAAGCAGAATCTTAGAAAAACAGCTATCGGCAGACGATCCTCCTTTCACAGTAGACGAGTTGGAAGCAGTGCTACGCGCACAAAACCCAAAGAAAGCACCGGGGCCGGACGGATTTACAGCTGACATATGTGCCCGGGCCATACGAGCGGACAGGAAGTTATTCTTGGCAATTGCAAACAAATGCCTAGCCATTGGATACTTCCCGAAGCAATGGAAAGTGGCCCACGTTGTAATCCTAAGGAAGTTTCCGGCAAGGCAGACTACACTCCAGCCGAAATCACACAGACCCATAGGCCTTCTTTCGATTCTTGGCAAAAACACTCGAAAAGCTTATGGTGGTACGAATACAATGGCATCTGCTCCCAACTCTCAGTCCTGCAAACAGTACGGTTTCCTGCCGCAAAGCGCGGGTACGTGAGGACGCCTTATATGATCTGCTGAAGCACGTAGAGACCCAAATAGGAAACAGGGAATTCCGTGGTAACGTAGTTTCTGCTGGACATAGAGGGCGCCTTCGATAACTTGTCTTCACCCAGGCCGAAAGTCTCGTCTGATCGACCTGGGATTAGATCAGAAATCTGGGTCTCGAGTACTAACGATACATGAAGCACAGGGCCTAGTGTACGACACAGTAATCATCATTAACACAAAATCGGAAAGGACGAGCCTCCTAGGTAGCATTCCGCACGCCGTCGTGGCAATCTCCAGGCACACAAACACCTGTGCCTATTATACTGACATAACCGAAGAAGACGCGCTTGCGCGTCTGATTCGTCGGGCAGAGAGTGCCGCAACGGACAAAATAACGGATTACAATCTGAAGATGGCGATAAAGGATGGAAATGACGTCGTCAGAGACTCCATCCTTGACACCCTGGCAAAACAAGATCAAAAATAGATTCATTATTGTTTATAATGTATGTAGTTATAAAAACAAACACTAACAAATAATTAAAAAAAAAAAAATAATAATAATAATAAAAAAAAAAATAATAATAATAATAATACAAAAAAAAAAAAAAAAAAAAAATAATATAAAAATAAAAAAAATAAATAAATAAAAAAAAAAAAAAATTAAAAAAAAAAAAAAAAAAAATTATTAGATTCTTAGATTAACATTTAGTTTAATTTAATTTTTAAGGCGGTAGGAACAGATAAGACGAAGACTATTGTTTGTATTTATGTGCGCGGAGCGCTAAGAATGTAAAAATAAATTTAACAGTGCAAAAATTTTGTAAACTTACAAAGGTACAGACCACGAGTCCGTAGATAAGACTAGTGGTTTCCATGAGCAGGTGGTGTTTTAGCCGGTAAGAGTCCGGCACTACCTGGGCCTCCTTTCCCAGGTGCCCATGAGGGTTTCACCACCTGCTCATAGAAAAAAAAAACCTAACCTAACCTAACCTAACCTAACCTAACCTAACCTAACCTAACCTAACCTAACCTTTTTTTTTTTTTTTTTTTTTTTTTTCTAACCTAACCTTTTTTTTTTTTTTTTTTGATTCGCAGGGGGAAATGCATTTACACACTGAGTGTGGGACTCCTGGGCCGCTTGTCGATCCAGACTACCCACTAAAACCCTGCGGATGCCATCGGCCGCTTAGCAGGGAGGCGCCTCGGATCTGACTAACACAAGGCGCCTCAGCGACTGGCCGGTCTCTCACCAGAGACCGGACTCACCATTTTCAGGGGCCCTCCGACACCTGGAAAGCCCCTGCCGCCGGGTGGGACCTATTTGTTGTCCCACCATTTACGGGGGTGCTTCGAGGCGCGCTAAATAGCGCCTCCGCCGCACCCCCCTCCTCTTCCTTCTGATCGGGTCCGCGAGGGGGTGGTCCTCGCGGTCCCTTTCATCGGCCTCCCTCTGCGACATGACAGTGTCGCAGAAGGAGGTCATTGCCTCCCAAGCTCCGTCGCTCCCCAGCATCGCATTGACGACGCCCGGGAGCGACAGGTCCATCCCGCCGAGCGCAGCTGCCAAGTCGTGGCACTGCTGGCTCCACCTGGGACACTGCTCCAGAACGTGTTGGGCAGTGTCCTGAGCCTCGCCACAATCGTGGCAGACTGGCTCGGCCTCCCCTCCGGGCCACGCGGTGCAGGTACTCACCGAAGCAGCCATGCCCAGTGAGCACCTGCGTCATGCGGAAGGTGAGAGGTTTTCTCCGCCTCAACATCCACCTTTCCAGGACCCGGCGCAGGGCTCCCACTGTGCGTACACCGTACGCTGCCTGCGCCAGGTCCCTCCCACCTCCGCACGAGTTCTGTTTGCCCTCGAAGGCGGACCCGCCGGATGGCCTCCGGCGAGGGGCGCTCGCCGATTTCCTCATGCTCGCCACAAAGTGGTAAACTTCGGCGAGCACCTCCGCCACCAATTCCACGGCGGATCGCCCGCGAGGGCCGTGGCCGCGCCAAACGACACCGTACGGGACCCCCGTATCACCCTCACCGCGATCACCCTCTGCGCCTGCCGCAGCTGGCGCTTGTTGTCCGCGGTGAGGGCGTCCACCCATATGGGGGCACCGTACATTGCCATACTCCGGCACACGCCGGAGTACAGCTTTCTTACTGTGTCGCTGGGCCCACCCAGATTGGGCAGGAGTCGGCCCAGCGACGCGGCCGTCCTGACGATCCTTGGCCCCAGCTCGCGAAAGTGGGGGCCGAAGGACCATCTTCCGTCGAGGATGAGTCCCAGGTACTTCATCTGGGTACTCACCCTCAACTCTTCCTGACCCACCTGGAGGCGCGCCCCTGGGGGGGGTCCTCGCGTCCGGGCCCCGCGGAAGAGGAGGACTTCGGTTTTATCCAGACGGACCCGAAGCCCCAACCTCTCTATGCGGTCGACCAAAAGGGCGAGACCCGTTTCGGCCGACCGCGCCGCCTCTCCGAAGTTCGCACCCCGGGACGTGAAGAGAGTGTCATCCGCATAGCAGATGACACCCGTCCCGGGGGGAAGCCAGCACCGCAGGACCCAATCGTACGCGATGTCCCACAGAATAGGGCCGAGAATCGACCCCTGCGGGACACCACACCCGACGCTCCGCCGAACCATTTGGCCCCCCCTGTCCTCATACAGGACGAAGCGCTCCTCCAGGTACGCCCCCAACAGCCTCCGCAGGTACGAGGGCACTCCAAAGTACTCGAGCGCCTCTCGTATAACGCTGTGCGGGATGCTGTTGAAGGCGTTGGCGACGTCGAGTGACGTCGCCAGGGTCACCTCTCCATCCCGATCCGCCTCCTCCGTCAACACGACCTCAGACGGCGCGCCTGGAGAGCGTCTGATGGTGGACCTCCCGGCCCGGAACCCGTACTGCGCGTCAGAGAGACGCGGTCCCGGACGTCCTCTCTCCACATGCCGAACGAGGCGCAGAAGCCGCGACACTTTCCAGGGCCTTCGCAGCCTCGCTCAGCAGGACTAGAGGTCGCACCGCCGAGGCCGAGGTCCAGGGGGCCGGCTCCCCTTCGAAGAATAAAGGCAGAGCTCGACCACTCCTTCCATAACTTCGGGAACTGCCCCTCCCGCAGAGGCAGCGGTTGAGCAGCTCCCGAAATCCTTTCCCCGAGGTGCACGAGGAGAATCCAGCGCGAGACACTTTCCCGTGCACCCCGTCTGGACCCGGTGCCCTCTTCTTCGTTCGGAGACGGTCGAGCACCGCCTCCATTTCGACGTCGGTGACGGGGGGCGGATCGACCACCACCTCACCTCCCTCCACTCCCTCACACTCCGTCAGGCGGCTGTCCGGGCCATTCTAGGCGGGGAGGAACCCCGCGGATTGCCGGGGAACAGGTCCCCACGACGATTTCCTCCATGGTAGACGCTGGCTGGAGGGTTTCCGTCAACGGAGCCGCCTGTGGACGCAATTTGTCTCTGCGCCCACCTGTACGGGCGGCCCCATGGGTCTCTTTCTTAGACCCTCCACCAGCTCCTCGAGGGCCTCGTCTTTGGCTCCGACTGATGGCCAGCTGTAGGCTCCGTCCGCTTTTCGACGTACACCGCGCCTGGGCCAGCTGGTCATCCCTCTCTCTCGTCCCGGGGCTGCGCCGCCTGCTCCGAACCGTAGGTCGCCCTCCGGGCCGCGGTTGCAGGCGACGCGAAGGGCGGCAATCTCCGCCGACCACCAATAGACCGCCCGCCTGGGGCGCGCTCGGCCTACGCTAGGCATGGCCGCCCGGCACACCGCTGTGAAAGCGTCTGCCGAAACGGCCAGCCGCTTCGTCCACCCCCATTCCGGGCAGAGGCGGGGAGGCTCCAGCGGCCGACGATGCGCCGCACATCTTCCGCCAGCTCCACGTCGAGCCGCGTGTAGGGCCCAGCGGCGGGAACTGACTGCGCGCCCGGGACGACGACGCCGCCCTGACTATCGGGGGCAGCAGACACCTCGAACCGGATATACCGGTGGTCCGAGAGTGTCTCCAGACCCCCACTTCCACCCTACCAGTTCGTGACGGATCGCGCGGCGGCGTGGGTGGCAAACGTCAAGTCCACCACCGAACCACCCGTCCGCCGCACCACACGGGCGTACGTTCGGGGCTGTCCCCCTATTCAGGAGGGACAGTCCTGCGGCCAGCGCCCACTCTTCAACCTTTTCGCCCCTTGGGCCTGCAGTGGCCGGGTTCCCCCACGCCGTTGATTTGGCGTTGAAGTCACCGGCCACCAAGACCTTCAGGGGCGCCAGCCGTCTTATCTCCGGCCCCAGAGCGTCCAGAAACTGCTCCAGGGAGCTCTGCAGATCCCGGTTCGGGGGAGAAGTGAGACCCCAACCTATGGCGGCGTACTCTCCCAAAACCACCACCACGAACCCGCTGCCTCTCCTCCTTGACCGCGAGGGGAGGGGGCGGCGCCAGCCTTGGCCACGATAGCCACAGAGACCCATCGAGGGTCCCCAGCCCAGTGGGGCAGGGAGAGGAATCGCCGTACGGCTCGAAGCCACCGGCGACGTCAACGTCCCACTCCGCCATGGATTGCAGGAGGAGATCACTGCGATCTGGCGGAGTGGTTGAGGTTGGCCTGGAGGAATCCAACCATTACTCCTCCATTTGGCCGAGCTGGCGCCTTGCCTGTTGCCGAGCCCTCGCGGAGGAGGGGACAGCCCTTTGCCACGGACCGGCGGGGGTTACATGACCTGCCCCCCATCACGTGGTCCGCCGGTTTTCCAGCGGCACTACACACCGCGCAGCGGGCTCCGCTGTGCAGGAAGCGGACAAATGCCCCGCCTCCCCGCACCTGTAGCAGAGTTGACTGCGGTCCGCCTGCGAGGGGCACAACGCTGCCGTGTGCCCCTTCCCCATGCACTTATAGCAATGCATGGGGCGCGCCTCCAAGTGCCGGAGCTGCGCGCGGCCCCAGCCCACACTGATGCTGCCCATCTCGAAGCAGCTTCCGCCGCCATCACCGGGCAGCGCATCAGGGCAGAGCGGGAGCCCCGCCAGTCTGGGCGGACCTCGCCTACCCAGACCTGGTCCTCGACGCAGCCTCCAGCCCTGGCGACCGCAGCCCTGACCCGCTGCGCAGTAGCCGTGTCGTTCAGGCCCGTCACGCGGAAATCCGCAGTCTTGACGGGCCTGGATACCTCCGCGACGCCGGCCAGTGCCACCCTCAGGGCCGACGCGAGCGCATCGGCCTTGTCCGCGCTGGAGGAGCCTGGGACCTCGATGAGCCTCGCCCCGGTCGCACTTGGGCGAATCCGGAGCGAGCCGATGCCCAGCTCCTCCAAGCTGACCTCCTGCTCGGCCGTGAGAAGGGCGGAGGCGTATGTGGCCCTGTTCTGCGCTGCCTCCGGCTGTAACTTGAGCATTACAGCCGAGGAGCTGGGGGCCGATAACTTCTTCGCCTTCCTCTTACCAGGGGCCGTGGACGCCGCCGGGGGTGCCTTGCGCCCGGTTGCGGGGGCCGCCGCGGATGCCGCTGGGGGTGCCGCTGTCGGCGCCGCTGTGGGTGCCGCCGTGGGCTTGGGCCGGGACTTTTTGCCCACGCCCTTGCCCTTGCCTCCCTTCCCTCTGACCTCAACCCAGGGGAGCTCTGGGGAGGTGTCGGCGTTGACTGCGGCCGCTGAGGTCGATGGCCCAAAGGGACCCCACTCCGTCGACCTCTCAGCTGCTCTCTTCTGCCCTGGGGCCGGGCGCGCTGGCGCCCGGACCTCCATCTCCTCCGTCTCGGGCTGCACAGGCCGCACAGGCCGCGACGCCGGGCTTGAGCCGGAGGCCTTCTCGATGGCCGCCCTCGCGGCCCTTGCCACCTCTGAGTTGTCACCCGCCAGCGGTGGGCGGGTGGCCCTGCGAGGCGGGTGAGGATCCTGCCCTGCGAGGCGGCTGTCGACAATTCTCTCCACCATCCTCTCCATGGAGGCCTCCAGCCTCTCCACCAGATCCTCCTCCGTTGGGGGAGATGTGCCTTCCGGCATTCCGCGCGGCCTGCAGGACCTCGCGGCGGGCCTCCTCATATCCCTGACGGAGCGCAGCGGCCTCCGCCTTCGTATTGGCCACCTCTCTTGGAGGCGGCCATTATCGGCTTGGAGCCGCCGTATCTCGTCGGACTCGCTGCGCCCCGCCAGGGTGTCAACGATGTCCCTGACATCAGAAGGAGGCCCGCACTATCTTTGAACAATAGCCCCCTTGAGGGCAGAGGACTTCCGGACGAGGCTGGTGATTACACTCAGCCTCTCCACCGCGGTGCTCAGGAGACTTTCGGCCCCCATCGCACCGAAATCCGCCACCTCAATGGGGGCCATTTCCATCTCTTCTTCGTCGACCGGGGGTCCTCCCCTCCGGAAGGCCCTAGCTTCCAGGGTGGACGCGAAGGAGGTCTCCACACTCTCCTCGTCCAGATTCCTCCTCACCTCGGCTCGGACCCTCGCCGACTTGGAGGCACCCCGCGCCCCTCCTCCTTTTGCCACAGCTTTTGACTGCGGCGCACCCACCTCCGTGTCGGAGCCACTGGCGACCTCCGAATAGAGGCGTTTCGGGCCCAACAGTGACTCCGACAGTGAGGTGACGGACCACACTACCCAGGAGGCTCCCGAGCCTCCTCTGGCCCAAGGCCGAGCAATCGGTCTCCTCCCCATCCGAACCGATGTCCGATCTGGACCTGTTCTCGTCTTTGTCCTCTTCCCTCCCCCCGTCCGAGATCATCCTCCCGATCCAGACTTCCTCCCCGCTTCTTCCTCCTCCTTAGTTTGGCCCTGAGAAGGGCCTTTTGGCCCTGAGAAGGGCCTTTAAGGAAACGCCCGGAGGCGTCCCTTTCAGGCTGTTTAGGCTTAGGCATTTCCGCAGTTGATCGCATTAGTATTCGCTCCGACAGTAAAGTGCTCATTAGCCGCCGGCCTGCCACTCCGTTACGGTGGTCAGGACGCGACGTTGCCCGGGGAACGCGACGTGGACGCTAGCACTTTGGGGGTTCCCTTCAACCCCTAACCTAACCTAACCTTTTTTTTTTTTTTTTTTTTTTTTTAACGTGTGGAAAGACCTTCGTCTCGTCCATCCAGCCACGGGAAGCCGGACGGGTATGTGACTTGAACCCACTAAAACCACACGGAGTCAACCCTGCCGCAGAGTATGTGTATGCCAGACTCTCTCGCTCAGCCACAGCCCTGGCGCGGCGGCCGCTACCACGGCGGTTCCAGCACGGCTCGCTCCCGAAGCACCTCTCCAGCGAGAGGGTCGGAGCGGCCAGCGGGATAAGCACCTCCTGCTAGGGTAAAGGCACACTTGACCCGGGTGCGCTTTTCCACCCGAGGGCCGTTAAGCCGAGCGACGGAATCCCGTTTCCGACACCCAACCAGCCTCAACTTTTTGGGACCCGACCAAGTCAGGCTCTACAGCAGCTGCAGAGGACAGGTTGTCCCTATCCCCTGCGACCGAGACAGGCCCACTCACGCGTCGGCTGCAGAGGACAGGGAGAGCGGCGCACCGCAATACAGACACGCCCTTCCGGACACGCCTCTTCCCCCTCCCAATTTTCGGCCCAGAGCCAATACGGCTACGCTCCGGAGATAGGACACGCCTCCCCTTTCCCCCCACCGACACCGTGCCCAGTGCCACGGCTACGCTCGGTCGCGGAGGATAGGTAAACGGCACACCGCAATACCGGCACTCCTCTTCGACCCTACCACGCCCGGAGTAGGGCCGTGCCCCCTACTACTCACAGCCAGGCCACTCAAAGCGGCCTCTCCCGGCCCGGGGTCGTCACTCCCGGGCCATGGGAACCTCCCTGCGGCCGAGGCAACCCAAGCCCCCCATCGCTAACCCAACCTAACCTAACCTAACCTAACCTAACCTAACCTTTTTTTTTTTTTTTTTTTACGTGTGGAAAGAACCACGTCCCGTCCATCCGGCCACGGGAAGCCGGACAGGTGTGTGGGACTTTAACCCACTAAAACCACACGGTGTCAACGCCAACCGCATTTGTGCCGGGACCATGTGCTACTCTCGCTCCACAGCCCCGGCGCGGCGGCCGCTACCACGGCGGCCTCGGCTCGGCCGCTCTCCTCGGAGCAGCCAGCGGGACGACTCGTCAGCCTTCATTCCTACCCGCTAGGGGAAAGGCACGTTTGACACGGCCGCGCCTTTTCTACCCGGGGCCGTTAAGCCAGGTGACAGAAAATCCCGTTTCCGCCACCCGACCGGCCCCTATTGTGGGGGCAGCAGGTGCAGGGCGTACGCCCGCCTCCTGCGCCCTGTGCGCCGGCGGCGCATGGGGAGGTCGGTTGTGTCCTCCCTCTCCCTTTCCGCCGCCTCTTTGCGGAGCATCACGCTCTCCGCAAAGGCCTGCACCGCTGTCCACGACGTCTCACTGTCGGCCATCTGTCTTACGACAGCCGGCAGAGAGAGGTCGTCCCCCACTACCGCGCGCAGCTCCGCGCGGTCTGCGTCCCAGGCTGGGCAGTCTTCCAGTGTGTGCTGGGCGTCCTCGTCCGCACATCCGTCGCAGTGGTGGCAAACGGCAGACGGCTCCCGACCCGCTATTCGACACAGATACCCCCCGAAGCAACCATGCCCGGAGAGCACCTGCGTCAAGCGGTATGTCAGTCGGCCGTGCTGCCTCGCCAACCATTCTCCCAAAACTGGACGGAGTGCCTCGACGGTCCTACGCCCAGCAGTGGGCTGCTCCAGCCTTTGGGACCACTCTTCTATAGCGCGCTCACACAGCTCGCTCCGGCGTCCCGCAATCTCTCTTGGTGCCAGCCGGTCACCCCGAGCCGAGGCCTCCTCGCGCCAGTCAAATAAGGACGCGAGGACTTGGGCCTCCAGGTCCCAGGGTATGGAACCGGCCAGCACTGACGCTGCCTCGAAGGAGATCGTGCGATATCCCCTTACGGCCCTTGTCGCCATCAGCCTCTGCGGCCTCCGCAGGAGGGCGAGGTTCTGACGCGACAGGGCGTCCGCCCATACAGGGGCCCCATAGAGGGCCATTGATCGCACGACCCCCATATACAAACGTCTGCAGGACGCTTCTGGACCTCCCAGATTCGGCATGAGCCGTGTGAGCGCGCTGGCCGCCGTCGTCACGCGCGGCCCCAGCTCGGCGAAGTGGGCGCCGAAGTTCCACCTGCCGTCAAGTACTATGCCCAGGTACCGCATTGATTCCTTGACGGCAATTTCGACCCCGCCTACCATCAGACTGGAGTCCTGAGGCGGCCCCATCCGAGGGCCATGGAAACAAAGGGCCTCGGATTTATGAAGAGCCACCTCCAGGCCCAGCCGGCGGATTCGGCGCACCACTTCAGCCACTCCCGCAGTGGCGAGCAGTGACGCGTCTCTGAATGTGGCCCCGCGGGCGGTCACGAGTGTGTCGTCCGCGTAACAGACGACTTCCACTCCAGGAAGAGTGACCGTCCGCAACACCCAGTCGTACCCGATGTTCCACAGGAGCGGGCCCAGGACAGAACCCTGTGGAACACCGCGCGTCACTTCGCTCTCTCTCCATCCGCTACGGTCAGGGAAGGCGATCCTTCGCTCCGAGAGATAGTCCCCGATGACTCGGCGCAGGTAGGTTGGCACCCCATGGTACCGGAGTGCCTCCTCAATGCAAGGCCAGGGGAGGGAGTTGAACGCGTTGGCGATGTCCAACGACACCACCACTACCACCTCACCCTGGCAGACCGCGTCCTGCGCTAGGGACTTGACCCTCAGAATGGCGTGGACGGTCGACCTCTTCCGGCGGAACCCGAATTGGCAATCCGCCAGGTTCGGCCCAACCCTTTCCAGGTGCTCGACGAGGCGGTCAGCAGTGACTCTTTCTAGCAATTTGCCAGCCTCGTCAAGCACGATGATGGGACGGAACCCGGTCGGAGAATCCGCCGGACGTCCCTCTTTCCTCAATAGGACCAGTCGACCTACTTTCCACGCCGAAGGAAACCTTCCCTGCCTGAAGCAGGCGGTGAACAGCCCCCTCAGTCGCTCCTCTAGGAATTCCAGAGCGAGGACCAGCACCCGACCCGGCACTCCGTCAGGACCCGGGGCGGTTTTCTTGGCACGCAGCCTTGCGACGGCCGCGGCGAACTCGTCCCGGGTAACCTCCGGGATCTCGCCCACGTCCTCGCTCCTTTCCGCCAGTGGCGGAGCCATGCTGGGGCTGAAAGGCCGCTCCCTGCGGGAACAGAGCGGCCACCACCTCGTCGAGGAACTGCGGCTCAAGACTTCTGAGTCAGGGGGACGCTATACGGCCGGGTTTTGTTCCGTACCAGCCGATATGGACGTCCCCATGGATCGAGATCCAGAGTGGCCAGCAGTTCCTCGCGCGCCGCCTCCTTGGCTGTCGCGATCGCTGCCTTCAACGAATTCTTCGCCTCCACGAGTGTCGCGCACAAGGCGGCCTCCTCGGCCGCGTCCCGGCGCCTTCTCCTCCGGTATCGGGCGTATTGGCGTCTAGCCGTTATGCAGGCTTCTCGCAGCTGCGAGAGCTCTGGCGACCACCAATACACCCACCTCCTGGGAGGACGAGAGCATGTCCGGGGCATAGACGCATCGCAGACTTCCGTCATTGCGCCCCGGAACCACTCAGTCTCGTCCTCAACCACCACGCTCACCGGCGCACGGGACCAGCCTTGGACTATGGCCGCCTCCCGGAGAAGCTCCTTGTCGAGGCGCTTCAATTGCCACTTTGGGCCGGCTTCGTTCGGGGCCCGGATTGGGCCGCTCGGAGCGACCGAGGACGTGGAAAGATCAAACCGGATATACCGGTGATCGGAGAGCGTTTCCACGTCCTCCAACACGCTCCAGCCCCTGACACGGCGCGCTAGGCTGGCGCTCGCGAACGTTACGTCCGGTCGCGAGCTGCCGTTCCATCGCACGCACGTGGGTACCGTTCCCCGATTTAACACCGCCAGCCCGTTGTCGATGAGCCACTCCTCCACAAGCGCACCCCGCTCATCCGTTGCAGGAGATCCCCACGCCGTTGATTTGGCATTGAGATCCCCAGCAACGAGCACGGGGTGAGGGTGACTCCTCTGGACCAGCGCCTCGACCTGGGTCAGGAATGACTCGAATTCGCTGAGCGGACGGTTGGGTGAAAAATAAACTCCCACCACAACTAAGTCGCCCAGCCGAGCCGAGACCACTCCATGACCCTGCGCGACACAAGTAGGAGGCGAAGAACTCGCCGAAGACACTATTGCGACCAGCCCATCCAGGTCCCGGACCCAGTTATCCCGGGGCGGGACGAAGTACGGCTCGGAGACCACCACCACGTCGATCAACCACTGCGCCATGCTCTGGCACAGCAGGTCCTGTGCACTGGTGCAGTGGTTGATGTTCGCCTGGAGAAACTTGAGGGCCATAATTATTGAGGGGCCCCCGTCTCCATCGCTTCGGCGCTCCGAGCCGCACGGACAGGCTGCGCCTGGGCCGTAGCCGCGGACGCACCCCGCCTTCCTCCTTTTTTCCTGCGCGCACTAGTGCAAGTGGCGCTTGCAGCCCGATGTCCCGACGGTGTGCCCGCCCCTGCGCACAGTACGCATTTCGGGGCGGCGTTACACACGGCGGCCTTATGGCCCGGCTCTCCGCACCGGTAGCACAGTAGGCTCCGGTCGGTCTCGGCAGTGCACCGCTGGCTCACATGCCCTATCTCCAGACAGCGGTAACACTGCATGGGCCTCGTCGGCAGCAGTTTTACTTGCGCCGAGACCCATCCGACCAGGAGTTTGGCGCCACCGGTCGTGAGGCGTTTGGCCACCGCGACGGGACACCTCACAAACGCCGTGCGAGTGCCCGTGTGATCCTCTTTTGATGTCCCCGACCCTTATGTCTGTGTCGGGACATTGACCTACACGGGCGATGGCCAGCCGCACCAATTGCGGTGTGGCCGAGTCGCACAGCTCTAGCACGCGCAGGTCCGCACTCTTTTGAGGTCTGGATACCTCCACCACTTGAGGATCCAGAACCTCCTCAATTTAGCCGCCAGCTGGTCGGCCTTGTCGTCCTTATCGGCGCCCGCAATTTCCAGAATGCGAGCGCCGGTAGCCGCCCTCTTGAATTTCACCCCGGATATGCCCAGGGCACCGATGTCCACCTTTTCTCTGGCCAGGTCTAGAATCTGGCCATAGGTGGATCCGCTCCTCTCCGCATCCGTTTGCAATTTAAGCAGCACTGCTGCGGATCGCGGAGGGCGGAGCTTTGGCATCCGGGGCTTTGCCGGCCTGCTGGCGGCCATCGGTGCCCCCTGACTCGGGGCAGTGGCAGCGGCGGCGGCTGGTCGCCTGCGCACTGGCACCTGCGTCCAGGGCTCTTCTACTGGCCCCGAGTTCGGTTGCGTGGCTCGCACTTGCTGAGGACGCGGCGTGGGGCGCAGCGACGTGCTTGGCGTTGCCGCCATCGCCGCATACGACGGCCCACCTGTGACCACCCTACGAGGCGGTGTCGGGGCCGATGACGTCGACGGCACCGGCTCTGGCTCCGGTCCGGACATTGGAGGGGCGTCCTTCTTATTTTTCCTCCTGCCCTTCCGGCCCTTTTTGCCCTTTTTGGGCTCAGGCTCGGGGGCCGGTTGGGGAGGAGCCTTCCTCCACATGGCCGTCCTGCTTGTAGGCGCAGGAGCCGGCACCACCTCTACCTCGGTGTCCGATTCGTCGACCATGTCGGCCACCGAAGCAGCCAATCTGTCATCCGCCGTCGCTCTGCGCTTATCGGCAGCAAGTGCCGGCCGCAATTTCTTCGCTGGCAGGAGGCGGTCCTGGATGCCCTCCATCCGGGCATTGACCAAGGGGCCAACCGTGGTCAGAATCAGGCGTTTTAGCCCCTCTGACTCCTCCTGCCGTAGTTCGCCCAGCGACACCGGCGCTTGCGCCGTCCGCTCTGCACGCTCCCTGTCTATGGCGGCCTTGAGCTCCGCCATTTCTTTCTCCAGCGCGGAGACCTTAAGCTCCATGCGCTTATTTACAGCACGGAGCCTCTCAGCCTCCTCGCTCGCCGACTTCGAGCCCAGGACCGCCACGATCCTCTCGAGCGATGCCGCCGCCTCCTTAAGGCCCTTTTGGAAAACCCCTTCAGGTTCCCGGACCGGGCCGCAACTTCGCGAATTACCCGAAGATTGGCTGCAGCCTGGTCCTCAAGGGCCTCTTCCGTGGGGTCTTCCGCCTGCGACACCCTAAGCGTTTCCGCCTCGTTGGCCATCTGGACCACAACCTTTGCGGCCTCCTCTTGGCGAGCCGCAGCTTGCCCTTTGCGGGCTTCGACCGACAAGGTGGTCTTCGGACGACCTCCTTTTGACCGTCTTTACGGCCGGCCGCGCCGCGACTTTCGGCGCCGGCATCTCGGCACTTGGTCCGTCTTCCCCATCGCGACCCCTTTTCAGGCGCCGCAATCGACGAGGGCGGTCTACGTCCTCCGCCAAACTCTCCACGCTCATCCACGACTCTGCGTCGGACACTGAGCCAGCCTCTGGCTGCGACCTCTCCACTACCAAGGGACTGACGTCCCTATGACGGTTCGTGCCCCCCCCAGATACGGTGGGGCAGCCCGCACCTGACGGTGCGGGGAGGGATTCTCCGACTGTGCAGTCGGTACCCTCCTGGGGTATTATGTTCTTTCGAGTCGCCATATTCATAGGTTTTCCTTTTTTCCCAGGGTGAGGTCCCTGTCCTCCCACACTCACTGTGGGCGCTTGGGACGGGGTTCCCCCGCCATTCATCCCCTCGGCACGCCCGACCTTGGGATTGGGGTTATTTTTTCTGAGGTTGTCTTCCTCTCGGCACTGGCCTCAATGGCACAGCACCCTCGGCCCCAGCTTGGGGTAACGAGTTGCCCGACGCTGGCCGAAGCACAGACCGCCGCGCGAAGAACGTGAGCCACATCCACTCACCGTCTGAAAGCAGACGGGAGGAGTGGCTCCCAACAGCAGGACATTCGCCAGCAACCAATAAGACCCCGCATACCGGAGAGTTATTGGCTGCCACCCAGGGTGCACCGTCCTGGAACCCTTGTCAGCCCGCCGCTCGCACCGGATCCCGAAAGATCAAGTGCGAGAAGCTAAAGCCTTCAAGGGACCAGGCACTCGAGGAGGTTTCCCGCACTTAGCACCCCAACCTAACCTAACCTAACCTAACCTAACCTAACCTAACCCAGTACAACTCTGTATGCGACCAGAAACCTATGTCGCTCCGCGCAAAAATTCGATAAAAAAAAAAAATAGTTATTGTACTCGCAACAACGAAAAAAGTGTTTGTGTGTGTTGTTTAGTGCCTATAGTTCCAGGATTCGTGTGGGCAACTCCATCGCCCCAAGGACTCAGGAACAGCAGGACGCCAAACTCCAGGACTGAATTGCATCCCAGTGGTGAGTGCTAGAAAGTAGCCTCTTGTGTCACCGCATAGCCCTCGGGAAGACGAACAAAACGCAACTTCTTCCATCCCTCTAGCGCGAAAATCAAGAGAGCTAGAGGCCCCTAAAGGTACGGAATTTTTCCATACAAATCGCTCGACCTAGTTAAGTAGGTTACACGCGCCGACTATCCGTCGCCAGAGCACGTGTAAGAACGTCACCCTACGTCAGAGCGCCGTACCTGAAGACACATCTGAGGGCTCGAAGATTTGATGACCAGAGCTGAAGACAGGCACCACCCTCACCCAAGGTACCAGAGCACTCCTCATCCAACCACAGCATTGAGTTGGCGCTTGGAATCTGAGTAATCTAATCCAAGTCCTTACCCCCCGCTTCATCCAGACACCCCCTCCCCAACCCTTCAAGTACCTAGTCTTCCCCAGAGGGAACTCTTCGGCCGAGTACGGCCAAGTGGTAATTCTTGGTAAAAGGTCTCGAGAGACCAAGACCCTAACACCCTCTCCCAGACACCACCACCAGGACTCGTGGTCCCGAGTTCTCATCAGGGCTCATCACCCCCAGGGAACTCCTGAACCCGTCACTCCAGAGCTCTCGTTTTTGGACTCCAAGCGATTGGAGACCAAGACGATACCACAGAACGGGAATTATTACCACAGATAAAGGGAACCTTCGAAGGACCTTCCCCCCTCCCAAACCCCAGGGATCTCCGTAACTACCAACCCTAGAGAAAAAATTCTTTTTCTGTAGGCATCAGAAGGGTCAGCCCTTACCACAGCCCTAACCCCCCCCCCCCCGACCCCCTCCCCCTTCACCCCCCCTCCTGTTATTAACCCCCCCCATCCCAAACGTCACCACACGAAACCTCCCCCCCCTCCCCCCGCTCAGGTTACCTCACCCCCCCGGATCGTAACTTCGTCAATTTTGGAGCTAGGAACTCGTGCTTGGGCTCATTTGAATCGGCAAACAAAATCCTGTCGATTGGCTCCAACAGATTCCCAGAAATCCTAAGGGAACCGAAGAAAAGGACAAACAAAACAACACACATTAAAAATTCCATCACATTACCTCGTGACAAGCAGAACACCAGCTATCGCCGAGGAATCACCGCCTTAGAAAGTTAAATTAGTCTAATTAGTAATTAAAATAGTAGTAAGTAAAGAAAAATGTCATCACCAACCAAAAATGTCGCCTCAGCAGAATCGACCCCCTCAACATCTGGGGTGTCGGAGCTGAGGGAACAGAAAGGAATCGATTCTCTGGCAGTCAGCCCCGTCTCGGCAGGCCACCACAGCGGGAGGAGGCTGACGCTAACCACAGAGCAAACACCTTCAACATCACACACACAAACAAAGACACAGGACACAAAAAAACAAAAAACACCATCAAAACTGCCCAGGGCAGTTACTCAAAAAAGAGAAAAGAAGCCGCTGGAGTTCAGAAACGGACTCTCAAGGGCCCTACTGAACTCTGCCGAAAAATTGCCCAGCAGCGTTCGCAATCGAAAAACCAACACCGGTGGCCTGAGGCGGGCGGTAACGCTGAGGAACGCCCAACTCACAGCCAGAACCTCGGTCGTAGATTGCGGACGAAAAATCCAAGACATGAGTTTATCGGACCAAACACTAACACTCACAACACTTAAAACACCAGCCACAGGTAAATGGAAAGGCAAGGGGAAGGGTAAGAGTTCTAAATTACCAGAGACAAAGGCCAACCTCGAGACCGAACCCGAAAAGTGCGAACCGCAAAATTCGGGCAAGGAAAACGAGAGCAATATCACCAAGCCAGAACTGAAAGCTGACGAACCAGCTGAATCAGAAGCGGTAGCAGAGGCAAATCCTACAGCCGAAACGGTGATATGCGCTCCAGACAAGCCGGAGTTAAAGGTAAGTGAACCAAAATCACCACCATCAGAGGAAACTCAAACGGAGGAACCAGCATCGGAAGCAGACACATCAGCATCACCAGAGTCCGAGGCACCGAATGAGCTCGAACCAGAGGCAACAACATACCCCAAGTATGATCATTACAGCGTCGTCATATCCAATACACCGATCGAGCAGTCGGAGGGGGATGACGATGTAGTAGTGGTAGAAGGTACCAGCCCGTCAACAAAGACGGTACAGGACTCAGAGGTATGGGAAGAACTCAGCGCGGGCTCAGGAGCTACAGATGACTGGACAGACCTAGAGAGTGTTAACAGTAGCAGGCAAAGTCTGTTACCCCCCTTCGCTGGCTCAATCGGTGTTTCAAAAGATTTAGTCACTGAGAAAGCCCGTGAAATCTTTCTCCAGGGAAAGCAGGCGCTCGAGAGCTCTAGGACCCTCAAAAGGGAGCTAAGAGCGGAAGCGGTAGGATGCATGAGCCACCTGTATGAGGTCGTCCTCTCTCTTTCAGACTCAAGGCAAAGACACCGCCTGAATCTGGAGGTAGAGAGGACGAGGTCAGCCAGGACGCTAGCCAACCTGGAACGCTCGCATGCCAAACAAATCACGGAAACAACAAAGGCTTTCACAGAGCGCCTCAAAGAAACGACGGAGGCATTGGAGGAGGTGAAAAAGGCAGCCAGGGCAATCGAAGACAAACTCGACGTGGAAGTAGACGACCTCACGAAAATTGTCAAAGCTACCCACGTAGAAGTAAAGCAGATGCCTAAGCCACAGATGCCAACAGTCTCCTCCTGCACACCGTCTGGCAAAGCGGAACCAGACCTCAACAAAAAACTAGATAGCCTATCCCAGACATTATCGGAAGTAGTGACCGAACTACACTACTGGAAGCAGGACGACCACGACAGGAGGCAAATGGGAGGAAGAGCAACCAGCTGTTCCCCAAGCCCACAAGCGTCACCCAAAGCAAAAGGTCAGATCGAGGAATCTCTCAAAAACATCCAAAAAGAGATCCAAGGATTAAGGGTACTGCTGGAAAAAAATCCAGCAGAAAAACCAGTAAATAACCCACTGACTAGAGAGGAAATACGCGAAGACCTCAAAAACGTGGTGGTAACACCTTTCCTAAATAAAGCGGTAAAGATAATAGATGGGATCGAAGAGGTGAAGGAAGCTAATTACGCCCGAGCGACAGCCACAGAAAACACCGGCATAGGAGCAGAGCTGGCGGCATCGGAAACGGCGACCCAACTGGAGGTACTCATAAAACCTCTTCGGGAAGACGTAGCCAGAATTGCCAACAACTCTAGAGATCTAAACCGCCGAATGGAATGGCACAACTCGGCGTTCAAACACCAAACCACTCCTCAGATATCAAGCGCAGCCGAAAGGCGGAAAACTTTCGCAGAGGCCCTAAAAACCAAACCCCAACACAAGCCGAGCCATTCCCTGATAGTCACAGCGACGGACCCCACCAAGACGGGGGAGAAAGTACTGGAATCTATCAGAGAAGTGCTCGACTTCAAAAACACTGGACTCAGAGTGGACAAGGTTAGAAAGGCAAAGGACAGGAAGATCATTCTTACCTGCGAAAAAAAAGAAGACCTGGAGGAGGTTGATAAACTAATAAAAAAGACTGAGAGCTTAAAAGCAAAACAGGCAAAAGCAGCAAACCCCCTGCTAAGAATTAAAAATGTGATGAGCTACCATAGCGACAGCGACATTGTAGACACCCTAAAGGCCCAGAACAAGAAGATCTTTGAAGGCCTGAAAGGAGAAGAAATCACAATTCGCGTACGCTACCGTAAGCGTGCCAGAAATCCCCATCAATGCCACCCAGTGTTAGAGGTGTCCCCCACCATCCACAAGCGCATTCTCGACGAAGGTGGAGTACACGTCGGAATCCACAGACGGTTTGTGGAGGACCAATCACCAGTAGTGCAATGTGCGAAATGCCTCGGCTTTGGGCACACACAGGCGATCTGTAAGGAGCCGGATTCACTCTGCAGTTACTGCGGGGAAACCCACTCCTGGAAGGACTGCTCTGTAAGGAAATCGGGAAGCCCGCCCAGATGTAAGAACTGCCAGAGAGCAAAAAGAGACACTGCAGACATCACACCGCACATGGCATTCAGCGAAGAATGCCCAGAATGGCAAACATGGGATGAAATAGCACGCTCAAGGATAGCATATTGCTAAAGGCGCCTCGGACAATACGGGCTCGAACTCCAAGAACAGTAACGGACACACAAGAATTAAAATAATTCAAGCCAACCTACAACATTCCAAGCAAGCCACGGCCGAACTGCTGCAAGTAGCAGAAAAGGAAGGTTTTACCATTGCCCTCGTGCAGGAACCCTACGTGGGAGCAAATGGGGTGGTAAAACAATACCCAGGTGCCAAAATCATCCAGTGCACTATCGGCAGGCAAAAACCAGTGAAATCTGCGATCTTCATCTTCGGGGACCAGCTGAGGGTAATACACGACCCACAGCTGGTGACCGAGACGGAAGCGGCAGTCGTACTGGAAGCGGGGAAAACAAGATTAGGCTTTGTGTCCGTATACTTCGAAGGGGATGCACCAATTGAGCCCTACATTGAACGAACAAAAGCAATATGCCAAAAGCTCAACACACCTAACATTCTCGTAGGAGGGGATGTAAATGCATGGAGCCACTGGTGGGGAAGCGCATCGGACAACGAAAGAGGAGAGGAATACAGCAACTTCCTTAACGAAATGGAATACCACATCCTAAACCGCGGAGACATACCAACATTCGAAGTATATCGACGAGGACAACTATGCACAAGCATAGTAGATGTAACTGCTTGTAGTACACCATTACTAGGTAAGATCAAAGAGTGGAAAGTCGACCGAACTCTAATCACATCAGACCATAATGCCATCACGTACACCTTGTGTCTGGGGGAACGGCTAGAGCCAGTGAAGTACCCTACCACAAGGAAATACAATACCAACAAGGCAAACTGGCTGGAGTTCGAGAGACAATTACACAAAGCTTTAGCAGATAAAAACATCACTGTCGATGTAGTAGAATCGGTGTAAAGCGCAGAGGAAATGGAAACCATCACAGAAGCCTACACGAAAGCCATAGAGGAGGCATGTGAAATCGCCATACCTAAATTAGGCAAAAAGGAAAAGCAAAACTACACCTCCCTGGTGGAATGAAACTCTCGAGAAGCTAAAGAACGACGTAATCCGCAAGAAGAGAAGGATCCGAAACGCAGCCCCCATCAGAATGGAAATCGTACTTGCAGATTATAAAGAAGCAAAGGAGGCATATGAGACAGCAGCTATAGATGCCCAAACCGATGGTTGGAAGGGATACTGCACTACACAGGATGGAGAGAGCATGTGGGATGGTATATATAGAGTTATAAGGAAGACAGCAGGGAGACAGGAGGACGCACTCCTAAGGGGATCTGATGGCAAAACACTCAGCCCGGAACAATCTGCAGATCTCCTAGCAAAAACATTCTACCCTGATGACTCAACCGATACGGACAATGCATACCACACGCAACTCAGACAAATTGTAGAAAGCAGGAAACTCGAAAACCAACTATCGGCAGACGATCCCGGCTTCACGACAGACGAGCTGGAAGCAGTCCTTCGAGCCCAAAACCCCAAAAAGGCACCGGGACCTGACGGATTCACTGCGGACATCTGTGCGAGGGCAATACGAGCTGACCGGAAGTTATTCTTGGCAATTGCAAACAGATGCCTAGCCATAGGATATTTCCCGAAACAGTGGAAAGAAGCCCATGTCATAATCCTCAGAAAACCCGGGAAAGAAGACTATACTAAGCCGAAGTCATATCGACCAATCGGTTTACTGTCAATCTTGGGGAAAACGCTCGAAAAGCTCCTGGTAACACGTATACAGTGGCACCTGCTTCCGACTCTCAGTCCCAAGCAGTACGGTTTCCTACCACAACGCGGTACGGAAGACGCCCTATATGACCTAGTGAAACACGTAGAGACCCAATTGGAAAGAGGGAACTCCGTGATCATAGTATCGCTGGACATAGAGGGCGCCTTCGATAACGCGTGGTGGCCGGCTCTAAAACAACGCTTGCTAACCAGGAAGTGCCCGCGGAATCTCTACCACACAGTGGACTCATACCTCTCCGACAGGAAAATAACGGTCAACTACTCGGGTGCGACCAGTGTAAGAAGAACCACGAAGGGATGTGTCCAAGGATCCATCGGAGGACCGACCTTCTGGAATCTGATACTGGATCCGCTCCTGCATGAGCTGACAAGAGAGGAAGTCTACTGCCAGGCATTCGCAGACGACGCAGTCCTGGTTTTCTCCAGTAAATCCATAGCCACCATGGAGAGTCAAATCAACCCAGTATTGAGCAAGATAACGGAATGGGGGATAAGGAACAAGCTTAACTTCGCGGCACACAAGACCAATGCAATGCTGCTGACAAAAAAGCTAAAGTACGATCCTCCAAACATCCAAATGTCTGGCATCCAACTTCCACTGGTTGATGAGATAAAACTCTTGGGGCTCATAATAGACAGGAACCTTAACTTTAACAAGCATCGTCACGGCCATCTGCAAAAAATCGGCAGATATTTATAATAATAATAATAATAATAATAATAATAAAAAGGCGTCGGGATGTGACGACCCCATCGCCCGCTGGATCTCCAGTGCAATCAGTCACCGCAGGGGCAGCTTGTGGCGAGCTGTTGGTGAGCGGCGTCACCACGGACCCGATCTCCAGGGGGACCACACACACACGCACCTACACTCACATACACACAGTGACACACCCCCGCCTCTGGCTTGCCTTAGCCGGCCGGCTCAGGAGTGGAGTAGCAAGAGCGGAACACTCGCTCCAGGGTGGAAGTGTATTGCACGTAATGGCGTAATAACGGGGAAACCCGCTCTCGGGGCTCACCCCGTGAAGGTGAAACCGGAGCCGCACCTCTCGACACCCTTAGCTGCTCATTGTGTTGCGCCCTGGCCGCCAACTGGTGGCTTAATTAGGGAGGCCCACAGGCTGTACAGCCAAAGAGCAGCAAGTCACCAACTGCCTAACTTAAATTTTTGTGAGAGATTTAAAGGTAGATGTCCGTATCTCACCCCATAACCCAGCAATCCGGTCCACTAGCATCCCATCCACATAGCCCAAACCTTGTTAATCCCTACCTGGCAATAGTTCGGCAGCTGTGGAGGACTGTCCGTTACTATATCCCTATGGTACACTAAGGGACAGATCTCCGCAGATGCAGCCATCTCACTTTTTGATTAAAAAGGTACAAAAAGGCCTCTTCATGTTGGCTTTGGCCCCATGAACGCCTCAAAGGACCGGGTCCCAATGGACCCGTGGCTCTGAAAAGCGTACCAACATAATAATAATAATCATTTATTTCCAGAAAATACATCCATATTTAATAATTTAATATAATAATAATAATAATAATTTTATTTCGGAAAAGTCCATAGAAATGTTAGTTACAATGTCCTTAAAACTATGTTAGTACCTTATCTACGTGTAATTGGGTCCAATGTTTTAGTATGGGCCCATCTACCCTGCCAGCGATGACTTTGAGAAGGCTGTTGGAGCTAGCGCTCAGTCTCCGCATCAGGGAGGCCACCCTCTTCCGCACTATGGCTTGGAAGGTGTCCACACGTGCCTCTGCGAACATTCCTGATGCGGAGCAGTGTCTTGGTAGCCCCAGCAGCGCTCTCAACCCGTTATTATATTGGATGCGCAGGACTTTGTGTGCATTCTGTGTATAATTGACCCATAGACTGCATGTGTAAAATACTTGGCAATATGCCTTAAACAATGTAAGTTTTACACCTTTAGTACATTTGGCAAATCTACGGGCCAACATATTACACCTGACACACATCGGCCTGCGCTCCCGATCCATGTCCAGATTGTCACTCAGCGTGTCCGTGACCCAGTGCCCCAGGTACTTGAACTGTGAGACGCGTTTGAGGGGCGTGCCGCAGAGTGACACCGGTGGGACCACAGAGTACGTCCTCCCCTTGGCCTTAAACATTAAAAACTCGCTCTTTGTTGCATTGTACCTGAGGCCATGAGCCTCGGCGTAGCGCTCACAAACTGAGATCAGCTGTCTGAGGGCGCTGACTGATGGGCTCAGCAGCACCATGTCGTCGGCATAACTTATGTTGTTGAAAAATGTACCGCCTACTGAACATCCCAACATAGTGCTGCTAAGCTCACGAATCAGCTGATCCATGTACAGGTTGAATAGCGTGGGAGAGGTTAGCCCCCCCTGTCTCACCCCGCACTCCATCCTGTACTCCTCGGATAAGGAGCCCGTCCACCTTACATAGTTGCGTTGATTGCCATACCAAAACTTAAATATTTCAGTTACCTCACTAGGAACATCGGTCTCCGCCAGTTTACTCCATAGCTTATCGTAAGAAACAAGATCAAAAGCTTTGGAGAGGTCCAAAAAACAAGCGTAGACGGGCGTTTTTCTATCCGTGTAGTACCGGACAGTATGCTTGAGACAAAGAACCGCTGACTCAGTTGAAAGTCCAGGCCTAAACCCGAATTGGGCATCGTGAAGTTTAATATATTTAGTCAGTTGTTGCTCAAGCAAACCGTCCAGCACCTTAGCAAGGATAGTGGCCAATGAGATCGGCCTGTAGTTATTTATATCCGACTTGTCACCCGTTTTATTCTTTGGGACCGGCACGACCAGTGTCATCATCAGTTCGTTAGGTAAGTATGCATGACCCACGCAGAGTGTGAATAGCATAGATAGTACTCGGGGCAGGTGCACACCCGCATGCTGGAGATGTTCAATACTAAGCGAGTCATGTCCCGGGGACTTACCACGGGTCATACCTTTTACCACAGATGCCACTTCATTTGATGAAAAGTGCAGGTAGGCCTGCTGATCATGGCTATCAGGAGACAGACTATTTGGTCTTGGCGGCCCCAAAGGTGAGGCAACCTGAAAGTGTTTTCTAAACAAGTTGGCCACAGCGGCCGGCTCACTTACCCCACCAACACTAGCAGGTACACTGAAGGGTGATCCAGCCTTTTTGTTTGTTTCCAGAATTTATCAAATCGCTTGGATGCATGATGAGTGGCAAGAATATTCATTTTTATACTATCCTGATTATCTTGGCACCATTTTAATTTAGACTTAAAGACCCTCCGATTCTCACACATGTCATCATAGATGGGCCCAGACCTAGGTTTATTACATAACACCCAATTCTTAAAACTATCTCTCGCCTTAGCGTGTGCGAGTCTCACATGTTTATTCCACCCAGTAACTTGGTTACGTCGATTTTTATTTATGCATTCGTACGACAAAGTAGATGCGTCAATAAGAACGTCCGTAATTTCCTTATATAATGTATCTATTAGATTTCTATGCATTAAATTATTACATTTATGATCACAACATTTTTTTAATTCTAAGGGAATGTCAATACATCTTAACCTATTATTACAAATGTCACTATACATGTCAATTTGGTGCGGTTGTCTAGTTCCCCAAATGATTTTATTTATAGGACAATCATTACTCACTACTGACACTGGTCTAATTGCATCACACTTTATTTCTATGTGTATGGGAAAGTGATCAGAACATACAATATCGTACAGTACCTTTACACTAGAGACCGTCTCGTTGGCCAACTCGGATACGACTATGTGATCCAACCAGCTCGTAGCGCCGTTAATGTCACTCACGAACGTAATCGTACCCGATGAAATGCCAATTTATAAGCAACTCGCCTGTGCAGCTAAGGTATCCTGGGATTGAACGGGGAATCATAAGGACAATATACGTCGCAGTGGTAGAGCCGATAACAACGTACGCGGCGTGCGCGTGGTCTAAAGCGTCTCAGTTAGTTAGAAATGAATAAAAAGAAACTCGACGCGCTTCAAAGGGGTTTTGCACAGAAGATCTGTAGAGCCTCCAGGACAGCATCACTGACGTCGGCACTGGTTCTATCGGGAACGCTACCGCTGCCGGACCTGCGAATCCAAGAAGTTGCAGCACTCTATGAGGCCAAGAAAGGTATCACAGGTCACTATCTTGTAACGTTGCGTTTTATTTGTTCTTTTGAGAAGAAACAGAAAGTACTATTTTGTGAATTAGGTCATCTTTTGAAACCACTAGTGCCATCTGTTGTGCAGGTTGGAAATTAATATTGAAGATGTTTTGACATCTAGCATCATAGAGGTCGCTGTCCTTTGATGATATAGAATATATTTTGAGATTTCTCTTGATTTTATTATTTAATAACCGGAATAAGTAAATATTCTATTCCTAGTCATGTGTTATCCTTTATTTCAATAAAAGGTTTTAAATAAAACTCATCGAATTATAAATTTTATTGTTTGGCAGAACTACTAGGTGTTAAATGTCATAGATTTGACGTTTAAAAAAAAATAAAAGGGACGCGTTGACAAAATGGTCGGGACCTCAGCCGGGAGGCACATTATATCGTTTCGTTTCGTCGCCAGGGTAAAAATGAAGGATAAACCTTTATAAAAATAGTACATACAATGCACTAACAGGTAAGTCTTGGATAAAACGCTAGTTGTGGGTTTATTTCTGATGTTTGAACATCCCGTGAAGGAATACATTGTCTTTTTTTCCCCTTGTGATAATTTTTCTGTACAATTCGTTTCAGCCAGCCAAATTGCAGATGGAATAGAGGCCTACCTGAGTATTTATGTGAACGGTTGGATGGATTGCTTATGTTACGCAGATTTAGTAAGTATTTTTGAAATGATATATGCATCGCGCACATGGCCGACTTTGTGCGTGCCTTTGTTCAGAAATTTATAAAATATCTTATTCCAGGAACCGATCATCACTGGTAGGCTGGGTTCATGGATGGGGGAGTGTGTCGTAGATTGTTTTGATCAACACGAGATACTCGTAAGTTGTTTTTTTATCTAGTTGAAGACATGTGTTGGCCACATGGTTGCAATCTTATAAAATGAATAAAATCCATCTCTTTTCTTTTCCAGATGGGAATCTCTTACAAGAAAGAATTTTAAAAGTAAAAATTTAAAAGTTAAGATTTCAAAAATACTTAACTCAGTTCTTAATGTTTAAAGTTTTGATATTTCATCACTGCTTGAATAGTTTTTACTATACAGTAGTCTCCTTTAAATAAACATCTTTTGAGGTTTAAATATTTGCCCAAATAGTATAGGGGTGATTAGTTTGGTCAATCACAACGGTTGGAGAACCTGTCGGCGTGGAGAGTTCAAGATATACCTGCAGGATCACCAGGAGACCGTGGTTGCGGCAACAGGAAACGTTTAATCTACGGAATCTTTGGTTAGATCCAAAAAGAGGTACCAAAATTCATCTTATCTTGCTACGTCGAAGCTGGGGAATCAACCTTTGCTTTCCCTTGTATTTGTTACTACACAAAATTGGTAGTTAATCATTTTGAGGAGCTTTAATAAACCACGCGAACCGACTATACTCTCACGACCCTTTATATTTGGAAATTATTATGTTCTCTCTGACTCGGTCATCCTTACACACAAGAGTTTTGCTCATAATAAATAAGGTTATCTAAGAGTTTTACATATTTTAAATATTGTACCATCCGTTGTCCTCCTAGAGGGGTCATGTTTAAGGGAGTATAACTGTGCAATATTGTAATGATATCTAAATAATCAATAAATTCTGAGTACCTACCGAGTCCAGACAATTTTATTTTATTTCCATTTAGCTAGTCCGGTTCCAGTTTTTTAACAAATTTCTGAAAGACTCTTAACATAACATAACATACCATAAAACACTAAAAATTACACATATATACCCTTTCAGTGGCGCCCACTTGGTTTATTAAAGCTTCATTTTGGTAGTGTATTATTATTTTCTCAGGCTCATTGAAATAACTACTTTGTAATCAGGTTGTGCATTTACTTTTCTCTCATTTCCTATTTAGGGAAAATAAATACAATTTTTAGTTTTGGTTAATTTATTTTCTCTAAAAATCAAAAATAAAGAAATAACTGAGTTTTTTTTATATTCTCATCTGCAAATTATTATTTTTTGCTGTGCTGCTGTTAGTGTATGCTGTGCCTTATTTTGTATATTTTTTAATGTAATGTAACCATTACATTTATATTTTTTTTTTCTTTGGTGTGTCATAACTACCTATACCGGGTTAATGATAAATATTACCTACTATCTAGACATATAAGTTACTATATAATATAAAAGTTTAACTTTATAAATCACAAAATACATATTGTTATAAAATTGCTTACAATACAGGTACTTTAATCCTTTTTAAATACTTTGTATAAATATTCACAGATTAGTGAAATATTTTAATACTTTAATTTCACAACAGAATTTTAAATACAAGTATACTTATTTACACACAGCGATAGGGCTGTGCATATTATTTTTTTGTGGTGATTTGTGAACATGGGTGATGTTCCACTTATTTTGTTTTACAAGTATAAATAACTTGCATACTTATTGTGACAGAGAAAACATATAGGTTATATTAATTTCTCCCTTATACTGGTGTTTATTACTGCTCCTATATAAAAAAAAAAAAAAAAAAAAAAAAAATGGATACACAAAGCGTTTATTTTCATTCGTTGCTACGCGAAGAGCTTATTTATGAGGTTTCTGTTCGATCGGAGATTCCAGAGGACACCGTTCCCCAAATTGCGAAAACAGGTTGAAGTCACTTTGTAAGAGAATTTAAGCCGGAGGACATTTTGGGTGATGATATCAAACCCAGTGTGGAGTTGCCTCTTTGTTACGGATAAAATCAAGGAATTACAAAGGTATTTTGGATAATTGCGTAAGTAAGAAATCTAAGGATCGTTATCAGCTCTTCTCGTGCGAAGGCCTTATATTGTCATTGTTTGCAAAAGATTGGAGAGGAGGTTACAATGTGTGAGGAACCTATGGATAAGGATATTTGTGCTGCATTACTTTCAAAGTTGAAACCTTTTCTTGGTATTTTAAACGGTTTGGGATTCTAAAAAAAACAGGAAGGTGGCAGATCCAGTTCTGGTTCGGTTGAAGAGGTTGCGTACAAGGATAGTCAGGAGCGTTCTCCTATTAATAAATTAAATATCCACAAATGGAATATTAGTTTTAATGGTCAAGCACAAGTGTACATTCCTTCTTAGATATGAGTATGTGAACGTGCTACTTTGCTTTTGGTGTAAAACGATACAGTGTTGTTCAAATCATGCGTTTTGTTTTTTCACGGACCAGGCACTTTTGTGGTATCGAGGTGTCAAACATCAAGTTTCATCATGGAAGGAACTCAGTGCTTTGTTAATCGAGGAATTCCGCACCCAGTTGATTACGAATACAGATTGCTAAGCGAGATTTTAGGTCACGTACACAAGGTTCAGATGAACCTATACACATTTATTTTGCGGTTATGAGTGGAATGTTCTCGCGTTTAAATACACCACTATCTGTTAAAGACAAGTTGGATATTTTATTACATAACATTAGACCAACTTATAAAGAACAATTAGCGTTATACGATATTAGTTCTATTGATGATCTCAAACTTAAGTGTAGAAAAATAGAATCGGCACGTCAAAGCACAGAATTGTTTGTTGAACCACCTAAAACAATCGAACATAAATCCCGATTATGTGTACAAGTGTAAACAGACAAAAAATGTCACCGTTGTGTCTCAACCACCTTCAGGTAGAAAAGAAATTTCCAGAACAAAGACAAACCTAGTAACATTCCAAAATCAAAAACAATTTATTCAAACACACCATCATAAACATTTTGGTAACACACAAAAACAGGGATACAGTGAATAAAATAAAAAAGTGTACTGTTACAGATGTAAAGTGGATAACTCATAGTACTAGATTTTGTAGAGACAAAAAGGTTATTATGTTTTAAGTGTGGAGAATTCAGGCTACACAACTCCGCTCCTTGTCCCTAAAATGTTGAAACTGGATTCGAAATCCAAAAACTAGGAAGCTCAAATCGATGTAAACTTCTAATTCGAAGGAAAAGGCTGATCCTTTGGAATGGAAAGAAATTGTTTAGGGATTTAATTATCTAAATATTTTAAACATAACAACGTTACATCGGTTTTGTTTGAGTTTCAAACGTAAAATGATATTCGGCCTTATCTAAATGTAGATATCCTAGACTTGACAATTTGTGGATTGTTAGATTCTGGTGCAGCGATTTCAATTATAGGAAATAATGCTCATAAGCGTTTTATTGATTTGGGATATTCTTTAGAAGACACTAACGAATCAAATGTTATGGTTGCGGACGGTTCAGTTTGCAATACTATTGGTTATTTAACACTGCCCATTACTTTTAAGGGAGTGACTAATGTAATTAAATTTCATGTAATACCTTCTATAATTTCAAATGTCATATTGGGAGTAGATTTTTGGAAAAGTTTTAAATTAATGCCGGAGATTTTTCAAAACATATCTTATATTGAAGCACCTACAAATTTTATTCAAAATTCTAGTTATGTTGACAAGCCTATTAATTTTGTAAAATCTTATAATGATTTGAATTCTAACCAAAAAGAGCTGGCAGAAATTATGATTAAACAATTTCATGACGTTTCGTTTGAAAGCAAGGGATTAGGTAGGACACATTTAATTGAACATACAATAAATACTGGTGATGCGTTACCAATAAAATGTAGACCATATCCAATGTCACCCGAGAAATTGAAGGAATTGCATAAGGAAGTGGATAAAATGCTCGAGCTCGATGTTATCACACCTAGTGAAAGCCCGTGGAATAACCCAGTTCTTATGGTTCCAAAGCCAGATGGTACATGGCGATTTTGTTTGGATTGTCGAAAGTTAAATGCAGTTACGAAAGGGGATGCTTATGCAATACCTTATATACCTCAAATTTTAGATAGCCTTCGAAATGCTAAATTCATAAGCTCTGTTGATTTTAAATCAAGTTTTTGGCAAATTAAATTAGATGAAAATTCACAAGAAAAATCTAGTTTCACTGCTCCGGGTAAAGGTTTGTTCAAATTTAAGGTAATGCCATTTGGTTTGTGTGGAGCTCCTGCTCGCCAACAAAGATTGATGGATATGCTCTTTGGTACACCTTTTTGTAGTGATATTACAAAAGGTTTAGTATTCTGTTACGTAGATGATATTGTAATAATAGCTGAAGATTTTGAAACACATTTACTGCTGTTAAAACGCGTTTGCCAAAGAATTGAAAATGCAAATTTAACAATTAATTTTGAAAAAAGTAAGTTCTTCCGTAAATCACTTAAATATCTTGGGTATGTGGTAGATGAGTGTGGATTAAGAACGGATCCAGAGAAAGTGCGTGCAATTTTGGAATTTCCTACACCAAAAACTTCTAAAGAGGTCAAAATGTTCTTGGGAACTTGCTCTTGGTACCGTAGATTTATAAGAAATTTTTCATCTATAGCAGCACCACTTAATGCTCTTACCAGTACAAAGATTAAATTTGTTTGGAACACAGAAGCTGAAGAAGCTTTCACTCGTTTAAAAAATTGTTTAGTTTCAGCTCCGATTTTAGCCTGTCCAAATTTTGAAATACCTTTTGCTGTACATTGTGATGCATCAAGTTATGGTATTGGTGGCATGCTAACCCAAAATATTAATGGTCAAGATCACCCTGTGGCCTATACTAGTAGATCACTAAATAAAAATGAACGTAACTACAGTGCAACAGAAAGAGAAGCTTTAGCTGTCGTTTTTGCAGTTGAAAAATTTGAGCCATATTTGGGAACTAGACCTTTCACTGTTGTCACAGATCATGCATCCTTAAAATGGTTCATGAATTTGGAAAATCCTACTGGACGATTAGCTCGTTGGGGTTGTCGTTTGTCACAGTACAATTTCACAATTGAGCATAGAAAAGGGAAAGATAACGTCGTACCGGACGCTCTCTCACGTTTACTCAAGGTTGAAGTCATAAACACTCTCGGTAAATGAAGACGATGATGAGTGGTATAAGAAAATATTTCAGGGTTGTACAGCATATCCGAAAAATTATCCCAACTACCGTATAGAAAATGGAAAACTGTTTAGATATTGCAAAAGTAAATACACATTAACACAAGAGTTTGATTGGAAAGAGGTTGTGTCGAAATCTGGGCGTGCAAAGATTATCTCGGAGAATCATGAACCTCCAACTTCAGGACACCTAGGAGTATTCAAAACACATCGCAGGATATGTTTGAGATATTTTTGGCCAGGAATATATAGAGATGTAACAAATTATATTAGAAATTGTGCCACATGTTCAGCTTACAAACACAAGACAACTCTCACACCAGGACTTATGGGTCAACCAAAACAGTGCTACAGACCATTTCAAGTTTTGTCAATGGATTTGGTAGGACCTTTTGCCTAGATCTCGTTCGGGATTTGTACATTTGTTAGTGGTAACATGCTGTTTTTCAAAATATACCATGTTGTTTCCGTTAAGAAGTGCAACTAGTGCCGCGGTGACAAAGAACATTGAGAATTATGTTTTCTTAGCTCACGGAATTCCTGAAACCGTAATTACCGACAACGGGGTTCAATTCACGGGATCTGATTTTCGTAAATTGCTTGAAAAGTATAACGTTCCTCGTGTTCACTACGGACCTAGGTACACACCACAAATTAATTTAGTGGAGAGATATAATAAAACCGTAATGACAGCTGTCTCATCTTATGTAAAACAAGATCATAGAACATGGGATTTAAATTTATATAAAATACAGTTTGCATTAAATAGCGCTGTTAATGAAACTACTGGTTTTACACCATTCTTTTTAGTTCATGGCAGAGAACCGATAATAAATGGGTCATTTTATAAAGATACTGGTGATTGTGATTATGATATAGCCATGCCAAGGGATGAATATGCAGGTGAGTTTGGAGTTCTGAAGGAGATCTTTAATAAAGTACGTACAAACATTTTTAAAAGCTCACGCTACGAACACCAGGTATTATAATTTACGTCGCCGTGAGGTTAAGTTGTCTGAGGGACAGGAAGTTTGGCGGAAGACGTACATACAAAGTGACGCTGATAAATTTAAAGCTACCAAACTAGCACCTAAGTACGAGAAATGTATCGTAAAGAAAGTATTGTCACCATTGGTCTACGAATTAGAAGGATATGACGGAAAATATCTCGGTACTTGGCATATCAAGGATATCAAGGTATGACTACCTGTTTCTCACATCGCTTATACCCGTTTCTTCCTTATTTTTTTCTCCTCACTGTTAAGCAGTGGACTCTGGTTCTCTAGCCGTAGGACGTTTTTACGTGTTGCTTTGGTATATACCAAACAACGATGCCAAGGTTATTTTCAACTAGCATTAGTATGCTAGATTTTATTTTGAACTAGCTTTAGTTTGCTAAGTTTTAATTTCTAAATTAGCTTAGACTGCTAGGTTTTATTCTTAACTAACTCTAGTTTACTAGATTGTGTTTTTAACTAGTTAGTAGAGGTCGTGTTTAACTTGGTTGCATGCTCGTTAGGAAATATTTTTGTACTATGGATAGTAGGTACATACATAGTTTTACTAACGGTTAGGATAGGAACACACAATTTTCTTTTGTACTTGCTTGGTGATATAGCTTCCAGCTGCCACTAAGGTTTTTTTCTTTTCTTTTAATTTTCTTTAGTCTGTAGACTATATTTAGTAATATAGCTAAGAGCTGTTACTTAAGTTTTGTGATATAGCTAAATGCTGTCAATTTTTTTCTTGTCCTTAGACATAACTTTAGTGATATAGTAATAATTACTGTCACGTTAGTAATTTTGTTTCGTTTAAAATGATAGCACATGTTGCATCTTTTTATTCATTTCATTGTTATCTCTTGGTAGAAATCATGTGGCACATTAGACCACTTACCTTGAGAATATTTTTTTTGTTTGTTGTGATGGTCCATGGCGGCTAGTAACTGGTTTATAGCTAGGGTTGATATCATGTGGTTTGAAAAATATTCACTATATCCTAGACTATATACTTTTCTTTCTTACATGAGTAGAATTTCAGAGTAAATAGCTACTTACTGGGGATTGAGTACAACTGGGAATGACAGTTTGGACTCCTGGGAATAAGTGTGCTAGAACGTGACAGGCAGTAAAATCTGCAACTGCTACTGTTTATGATAGGGATGTATGATAGAAAGATGGATTGAAAGAAAGGGGAACATATGCTCGGACAGCAGGTGAAAATTAAAGATGGAATAACAACAGTCCTGGCAGTTGGTTTTCATTTTGGTCTGTATCACAGTTGGAAAGGAAATGTAAGTAGGTAAGTACTCAGAGTTTGTTTTGTGGTGGATAGGATTTTAAAATTTAACATAGTGAAATTTTAATATTTAACGTTTTAAAACTGGTGGTTATTTTTCTGTTTTATTTTCATTATTTTTTTGTTTCCAGCTAAGTACGCTGAGGGCAGCGGGTTTCTCCTGTGTCGAAACTTTTTCTGGGGAGGGATATTGTCACGTTGCGTTTTATTTGTTCTTTTGAGAAGAAACAGAAAGTACTATTTTGTGAATTAGGTCATCTTTTGAAACCACTAGTGCCATCTGTTGTGCAGGTTGGAAATTAATATTGAAGATGTTTTGACATCTAGCATCATAGAGGTGTGTCCTTTGATGATATAGAATATATTTTGAGATTTCTCTTGATTTTATTATTTAATAACCGGAATAAGTAAATATTCTATTCCTAGTCATGTGTTATCCTTTATTTCAATAAAAAGGTTTTTAAATAAAACTCCATCGAATTATAAATTTTATTGTTTGGCAGAACTACTAGGTGTTAAATGTCATAGATTTGACGTTTTACAAAAAAAATAAAAGGGACGCGTTGACAAAAATGGTCGGGACCTCAGCCGGGAGAGCACATTATATCGTTTCGTTTCGTCGCCAGGGTAAAAATGAAGGATAAACCTTTATAAAAATAGTACATACAATGCACTAACAGGTAAGGCTTGGATAAAACGCTAGTTGTGGGTTTATTTCCTGATGTTTGAACATCCCGTGAAGGAATACATTGTCTTTTTTCCCTTGTGATAATTTTCTGTACAATTCGTTTCAGCCAGCCAAATTGCAGATGGAATAGAGGCCTACCTGAGTATTTATGCTTGAACGGTTGGATGGATTGCTTATGTTACGCAGATTTAGTAAGTATTTTTTGAAATTATATATGCATCGCGCACATGGCCGACTTTGTGCGTGCCTTTGTTCAGAAATTTATAAAATATCTTATTCCAGGAACCGATCATCACTGGTAGGCTGGGTTCATGGATGGGGGAGTGTGTCGTAGATTGTTTTGATCAACACGAGATACTCGTAAGTTGTTTTTTTATCTAGTTGAAGACATGTGTTGGCCCACATGGTTGCAATCTTATAAATGAGAATAAAATCCATCTCTTTTCTTTCCAGATGAGGAATTTTACAAGAAAGAATTTTTAAAAGTAAGAAATTTAAAAGTTAAGATTTAAAAAATACTTAACTCAGTTCTTAATGTTTAAAGTTTTTGATATTTCATCACTGTTTCTTGAATAGTTTTTTACTATACAGTAGTCTTCCTTTAAATAAACATCTTTTGAGGGTTTAAATATTTGCCCAAATAGTATAGGGGGTGATTAGTTTGGTCAATCACAACGGTTGGAGAGACCTGTCGGCGTGGAGAGTTCAAGATATACCTGCAGGATCACCAGGAGACCGTGGTTGCGGCAACAGGAAACGTTTAATCTACGGAATCTTTGGTTAGATCCAAAAAGAGGTGCCAAAATTCATCTTATCTTGCTACGTCGAAGCTGGGGAATCAACCTTTGCTTTCCCTTGTATTTGTTACTACACAAAATTGGTAGTTAATCATTTTGAGGAGCTTTAATAAACCACGCGAACCGAATATACTCTCACGACCCTTTATATTTGGAAATTATTACTTATTTCTCTCTGACTCGGTCTAAATCCTTACACACAAGAGTTTTTGCTCATAATAAATAAGGTTATCTAAGAGTTTTACATATTTTAAATATTGTACCATCCGTGTCCTCCTAGAGGGGTCATGTTTAAGAGTATAACTGTGCAATATTGTAATGATATCTCAAATAATCAATAAATTCTGAGTACCTACCGAGAGTCCAGACAATTTTATTTTATTTCCATTTAGCTAGTCCGGTTCCAGTTTTTTTAACAAATTTCACCGAAAGACTCTTAACATAACATAACATACCATAAAACACTAAAATTACACATAGAGACCTTTCAATCTCCCTCCTGGACGTAACCTCGAAAAGGAAAGTCATAAACCATGAGCTTCCACACCCATCTACTCAGAATTACGATAGAGTATGAAATTTCTCGAGGATATGACGAAAGGCTTAAACCCAGGAGAACTACCATATCTCTCTACGGCCCACAGGTCTACACCGACGGCGATAAGGTGAAGGAAAAGTCGGAGCGGCCTCATGGTGGGGAAGAAGGTAGGAGATCAGTAGTGATAAATTCAGCCTAGAGCCATTATACTGGTTGCCAATCGGAACTCTATCGGAACTCATGCGTTGCACAGAGCGGTACTAAAAGCAAAAAGAAAGCAAAAGGAAATAGTCAACATCCCTGAGTGACTCAAGATCATCACTCGAACTGTTACAAAATCCAAAAACTTCTTCACCCTCTGGCCAAAGCAATTAAAGAGAACCTATTGGAGATAACGCGAGAAGGACGAGTGCAAGACTCTTTTGGCTCAGAGCACACGTGGGAACAGCGGGCAATGAAAGGGCAGACGAATCAACTGGCAAAGAAGCTACAAATATATCGACAACCACACTCGACTACGCGGAAGGATTCCGCTATCCTATGTCGAAGAAAAGATCGAAGAGGAAACGGTCCAGAAATGGCAAGACCATATGACACCTCCCAAACAGGGGCAGTCCACCAGGGTTTTCCTACATAGGACGTCGACAAGAGAAGCTATCGACTTGTCAGAGGAACCAAAAACTTACCCCATTACACACCCAAATTCTGACGGGACATGGCGGCTTCGGGAATACTTGCACAGGTTCAACCTTAGGAAAGTCCTGCTTGCGAGTGTGACCCGAATGTCAAGCGCAAGTCGGTGGTGGCACATACTATTCGTATGCCCACGCTTCCAAATCGCCCGATACAACCTAGAGTGCTCAGTAAAGCCTGGTACTGAACAAAGAAAATTCAAAAGATTTTGCTTGGTTCCACAAAAACTCGACAGCTATCACCTAGACTTCATGGAGAAGGTAGCGGAAACGGTGACAAAACGGAACGATGCACACTCAACATCAAGCAATAAAACAAACTCAAACAACCAACAGCAGCAAAAGGTGCAACCTATCTCTCCGAAAGAAGCTAATAGGAACTTCAACCTATTGCAAATAGGGAAATGAGGAAGCCCAGGCATGCACCTGTCCGGGGTAGCTCTGTTTATGGAAAGTAGCACGGAACGATATGGTATAGCCTTCTGCAATACACTGGCAAAACAAACATCTACATCTCTCCGGGTCTCAGGGGCATTCCTAAATGGCAGCACCTCAAAAATATCAATGAAGGCGAAAACTTTTCAACTTCACTCCCAACAGTTGTCATCGAAAACAATCAGAAGCATGCAGAATAGTGCGAAAGAACAACAAAACTATCGCACTATTCTCCACGGAAGATGATGAAACTGTGTTTGAAAAAGTTTGCGCAGTGCTTGCCAGAATCGGGAAAAGGGAAAGGAAGGGGGACAAAACCAGCAGGCAAAAGTGATAAGCGTGGATGCTATGGTCATAGGCTACATGAGGGGCGAGACCAAGGATTACATTGGTGCCCTTGAAGCCTCAAAACATCATGAGGTAATAGTGTACGAAGATAGAGGCCAGGACCTCAACTTCCTCATACAGCACGACCACAGCACAAACCACGCGAATCAGCCATCCCCATCCGGAAGCCGAAACAAAGCCACCAGTGGGGCAGAGAGACTCCAACAACGGATAGATGAAAAGAAAGAGCCAGTGTAAAGGATAAAGCGAGAGAACCAAAAGGGACACAGCACGAAAGGGTGTCCTTAGCGTTGCAATCCTTGGGAAGAACACTCCAATCCGTTCCCAAAAAATAAGAGACCAATCAAAAGCAATAGAGAAAGCGGTGGGGAAAAGTTCACTAAACCAAAAGCACCGCTGCCAATGCAAGACCTACGATTCCCCCACCGCACGAAAGCAGAAATGGGAATAGTCTCCCCCAAACTGAACCCTTCGCACGGATGTCCACAAGGCGAAATGGAAAACGCATTTCTCGAATTTGTAGCAATAACGAAGCAACGCGCCAGGTCAACATCAATGTCTGCGAAGCCATCTTGCAGGCATATAAGCGCGAAAACGAAGGTTTACTGCAGGTTCGATTGCACGAGGCTGAGGCCGCGGTACATATGATAACGAGAATGCGCTCTTAATAAAGGGCAAAATGTCCGGGTCATATATGGCGGCTTACAGCGAGAAGTACCTTTGTGGGACTTGACGAGGAAAGGACGGAGCGGGAGGGAAGACTCTATTTTAACATCCCCAAGGAGCACCGGATAGTGGTAGTGGCGAAGTGCACTAGGATCATGCTGGATGATGAAAGTTCATGACATGGCTCGCACCGTGTCTGAGGGACTTTCGGAAGGCTCATGTCCCGAGAAAGTGGAAACAAGCTACCATATCATGGGAACAAGGGTCCCTGGATGCGGGAAAACGACGAGGATGCTGGCAGCGTTCAAACAAAATGAAGACATTATAATCGTCACAACCACAACAGAAACGGCCAAAAGTCTCAGGAGGAATTGAATACCCACAGATAGGAAGTCGAACCAAGACCTCGAGTGCGAACCATTGGCATCCCTACTGGTAAATGGCATGTGAAAGACAACGAATCGTGTAAACGCCTTCTGGTGGACGAAGCTTTCATGAACCATTTCGGATCCATAGTGATGTGGCAATCCAGATCGTCATGAGGTCTAGTGAAGAGCCCTTCTGATAGGAGACTTCTCAACCAATTGCCCTTCATAGACAGAAATAACTTATTCAAACTTCAACACTCACGTCCAAACTTCCTCCCACTCCACACACATACAAAGAATTACTGTGTACATACAGGAACCCGCAAGACCGTAGCATATGCCCTTAACGAGATCTATAAGGGTGTATACTCGTCCAAAACGAAAGTGCGGTCCCTGTCACTGAAAAAGCTCAGAGGTGCTCGAATTCTAAGCTAGAAAACACCCTATACCTAGTTTTCACCCAGGCCGAGAAAGCACAGCTTATCGACTTGGGAATAGGCAACAAAACGGGATCTCGAGTACCAACGATACACGAAGCTCAGGGCCTCACGTATGACACAGTAATTATAATAAACACAAAAGTGGAAGTAGCCAGCCTCAGAAAAAGTATCCCGCACGCTGTTGTGGCAATCTCGTGTGTCTACTACACAGATACAGTCGAAGAAGACGCAGTGGCACGACTGATCTTACGGGCAGAGAGAGCCACAACAGAAGCAATACAGGACCACAACCTGAGGATGGCCATAAAAGACGGGAATGACACAGTCAGGGACTCGATCCTCAAGTCTCTGTAATCGGACATACTTGACAATGTAACCTATATGTAAGTTAAAAAAAAAAAAAAAAAAATTTTTTGTAAACAAACAAGAGAAAAAAAAAAAAAAAAAAAAAAAAAAAAAAAGACATTAAAAAAAAAAAAAAGACATTAATAATAATAATAAAAAAAAAAAAAAAAAAAAGACATTAATAATAATAAAAAAAAAAAAAAAAAAAAGTGACGTAGCTATTAAGGCGGTAACTATACTAATCTTAACATCTAACATAGTGCGCGCGGAGCGCTATAAGTAAATACTAACCAATCTGCCAAAATATTGTAAACAAACAATGGTATGGACCATGAGTCTATAGGAGTTAACTCGTGGTTCTCATGAGCAGGTGGTGTTTTAGCCGGTAAGAGTCCGGCACTACCTGGGCCTCCTTTCCCAGGTGCCCATGATGGGTTTCACCACCTGCTCATTGGAAAAAAAAACCTAACCTAACCTAACCTAACCTAACCTAACCTAACCAAACCAACCAACCAACCAACCAACCAACCAACCAACCAACCAACCAACCAACCAACCAACCCAAGCTTTCCCTGATTGACCGCTGCCGAAACAGTTAAAACAAAGTCCAAGATTCTTTACAATATTCTGACGGCTCGGTATTTCTTCGCTGATAAACTTACATGAAAACTTTTGGTTATCATTACAATGAGGGCAGGGTGAAATTGAAGTGTGCAAGACTTTGAGGTTCACAGACATATAATAATAGTAAGCAGACAGAACATGTCATTTGAAATTGCATGGCAAAAACACACACTAAGATTATTATTCACACAACGACAAAATACAGGGTCGGATCTGAGATAATTAATTATATTCAGTACAGTGTAGCAAAACCAAAAATTTTGAGACGCTGAATCTTGTGCCGTGCGCGGTATGCAGACGGATCTGCATCAGCTTTTTACAATGGGAAATTCTATCCCTTTTTGGGAAAAAATACTAGTCATTAAATAAATAAAATTTATTTTAAATTATTTAAAATCACGTGCAATGAAACATTGCAATGATGTTGATGGTTGCTGGCGTCCATTCAATGTCCTGGTACTCGTAGGACGGAAGAGACATACTCCCCATAGCAGTTCTCTTTCTTTAGGTATTATTTTCTGGCATATTTTCCTTGTCCTGAAATAAAATTCACTGTCAGTATTTTTATAAAATGTGCATTTTAATCTTCAAGAAAGAATTCCTGAGATTTTTATAGAATAGGTACTAAATTCGTATATTTGCCTTGATTCGGCCCAGCCATAGTAAACAAAACTGGATCTGTCAAATGATCTATGCTATTTACGAAATTATTAAATTACTTGTAGTATTTCTTATGAAATGGTTATAATTAATACACTACTTTATAAAATGTATAATGATATTGGTGATAAATAGCATTCAAAAGTCTAATAATGGTTATTGTTTCAAAAATAACACGAAATTGTATATTATCATTGGGCACGTCAAAAAACATGAATTGCTTACCGATGGAACGATATTCCAGGAATATTTTTATAAAAAACACTTCCACACATTGTACACGTTGCATTTTATCATTTCTATTGGGTTTAAAAGCACAAAACAGTAAAAAATAATTTTAAATATATATGACAACTATGACAACATAACAAACATGACAGTTAAGAACATTTCGCATGAAAAAACCGGCTCGGATTTTAAATCTTTCAGTGTAGTGGTTCGTGTTGCAATACATTGCAATGCTTAGGAAGGAAAGGGACAGAGTTATGTGACAGTCCTTATCATGAACAGGATGCAAATATTGTCAAATATCATCAGTGTGTGTGTGAAATTTGTGTTCCTTCTGCTTATATTAAAAAAAAAAATTTACTTCTGTGTTTGAGTTGGTATATTCCACTCTGTTCACCTGGGTCAATGATATATTATAATACAGATATGTTACGTTCATAGTAATTTGCGTTTTAGGTCTGTTCCGAGCAATCCAAAACTACACACATCGACAAGTTTTACTGATAAGTAAGACAAAAGATACAAAAGAGCATGCAAATGAAAGAGATAGCAATAGTTTTCAATGATTCCTCTTCAAATGTTTCTTATGCATAGAGTAACATTTTTTGTTGTAGAGGACACTTATTTGAAAAGAAAGTACATGGGTAAGAAATAAAACATAAAAAAGTAAATCATATATATTGAAATATTTAACAATTCAGTATCGGAAAAAACTCGGAAACCTAATTGATAAAAAGAAAAACAATAGTAATCCTCAATTATCAGTATAATGTATTATAATAGTAGAAAATCGAATTCAGTGAAACTATTTTAATGTTTATTAAATTAGTCCATTACACACATTAGATAGCTTTTAATAATAACGAACAATAATAAAAAACAACTGAACATTAATTTTAGGCATTGAAGTCACCATCAGTATTCGATTCTGCACTAACTAATCTATGTCCGCAGCGCACGCATCCTTGTCGCTCTCACGTCAAAACTAGAATCTCTCTTCTTTGTCTGAACATGGCGTCAGTGATTAGATTATTTGGAAAAATAATTGAAATATACTAAACAATCAAACTATTTTTGCATACACACATGTGATAAGAGATCCCTTGTACTTTGTTTACTTTAGAATCATAATTGGTACACTTTCGAAACACACACGATGGAATTTTTAATATATTTTGGTAAGGACACAGGAACTTACGACGCGGTACGCTCGACGAGGCGCTGGGCGCAGACTGATTACAACTTTTACAAGACGTTCCAATTGGGTCGTATTCGAGTCTTCACAGCGCGCGCGCCTATAACATATCTGCCTCTTGTTTATATAGTATATCATTGACCTGGGTGAAAAGAGTAGACTTTTTAGTATCTTCATTTCACCTTGTACTTATTTCACCTAGGTGATATCACCCAGGTGAATTGATTCGACGAATTTGGTGTCATTTGTTCACTTTCATTTTTCACCCAGGTGATAATGGGCCACTTTTTTAGTAGATTTAGTATACTTTTATCACCTGCATACAAAATCTCAAAAACAACTATTAAATCAAAGTCTAAATAAAATATTTTAATCAGTTTAATTTAAATTAAACGTAATAAGCTGTACAAAAGTGATCATCAAGGTTACTCAGTGTGTAAAAAATTATTTAATAATTATCATTAAACATTATTTAAAAAATTAAAATCAACGTAATTTTTCGAGAAAAAGGCTACCTACTGAAATAGCAACATCAAAAACAATATTTATAAGTATCCACCTTACTACAACTTATTTTATTACTTAATGTGTTACCATTCCGAACAAGTAAATACACTGAGCTAATGAAAATTATTAAATTATTTTATTTTTTTAACCGTAACAATCACTTTGAATTCCTTATAAGTTTTAATTTACATTAAATTAAAAAAATATAGTAACAGGGCTTTTAATTTGAGAGTTATTTAGAAGTTGTACGTGGGTGATTAAATTCTACTAAATTGATTAAAAAAGTGGCCCTATATCACCTGGGTGAATAAAGTGCAAGGTGAATAAATGACACTAATTTTGTCGAATCAATTCACCTGATGAAATTTTCTGGGTGAAATGAGTCCGAGGTGAAATGAAGATACTTTGTAAGTTCTACTCTTTTCACCCAGGTGATATCACCCAGGTGAACAGAGTAGAATATACCTTTGAGTTGTATGTGATTAGGATTTGGCTTAAGGCCATGTCATAGCACACATTCGAAAAATATGTAATTTTTCATGAAGAAATTTACCCAATTAGAGTTTAATTACGAAGTGGAAAAAATAATACAGGATATAGATTATGATCTTTATTAAGGTTTAAATAGTGTACTTTTTAATAAAAATACATATTTTCGCCTTAATTAATTCATAAAGGCACCGGAAATTTAGAAAATATTTCAGCTTTCAAGTCATAAAACTTAAAATTTTCAGCGATAACATATATATATTTTTATATAATTAGTTTATATACATGCTATATTAAAGTCTTAATCGAGCACTTTTGTTTTTAGACTAATATTTTTAAAGATATTTGACAAATAGTTGCTAAATCGGTACAAAATCTGTTCGATCCTGCCAACGAAAGTAGAACATTGTGTTGTGCAAAAAACTATCTTATTGCAACGCACACACGGCGCGGTTAAGCGCATATGAATTTTGTTTTTTGCAGCTCAGGTTGGACCTCGTCTTAAGCGCAATACACACCCACCAAAGCCGCCGACCCGCCGACAAACTTTTATCACGCAGCTCGACATTTTAACGCACTATTTCAATTCCGAAAATCAGTGACGTCGAATCAGCGTACGTATAGCTTAGCCTCAAATTGGATACTGAGCGGCGGATCGCGAGTTGGAGGCTAACAGTTAGCTAATATTTTTTTGACGTAAATTGCATTGCCGCGCTCCTTCTAGAGATTAAATATTCAAAGGTATTAATATTAAAATTGATGTATGACATTATTTGGTGATCATTTATCCATTTTAGGAAGCAAAAAGAATATTTGAACAATGCATGCAATTATTCTGATGTCTGTTTATTTATTTTGGACTATAATGTAGTATATTTTAGGACACTCTTTATAAAGGCATTTTATTTTTGGAGTCATTTAATTTTATTTGGTCTTAGGCTTAGGTTTAAAAAATATATCTGGTGAGCGTTTAAATTATACCTACCCATATTTATAACCCCTTCGGCCACTTTCGAAACCAGAGTTTCGAAACTAATTTCGAATAAAGAATAATATTCCTTTACCCGAAACTAGTTTCCAAATAATAATAAAGAAATAACACTAAAATACTGAAAATGAACGCCAGACGACAGTTGCACTTTGCGTCTCTGTTATTTGGTATTATTAGATGTCAAAAGCCTTCTTACCTATGAGGGGAAGCGAGGTGACGAGCGAATTAAACAAGCATCAATCGTAGACTGTTTATTGGGTTCCCAACACGCATGATAATTATGTACTTATAACTAAGTACGTCTTACATACACTATACTATACCACAGATTGTTTAAAAAAAATGTTTACATTTTTTTAATTATACAAAATAAACCAATATTTATTTGTTACGTAAATAGAAAGAAATAAAGGTGATTATTTAAAATCTAATTTTGATTAATAAATCGACACAAGAAACTCTCATAACCATGTTTACATTCACACACGCAACTTAATTCTAAGACTTAAACTTATCAGAAATTATTTGATACAGGCAATTTAGTTCGATTTTTATGAACTATGGCCATTTTATTTTTAATAATGGTTTTTATATTTGGACCTATGTACTACTTTATATGGACCTAAATATATGTGCAGAGCAACTACGGTCTGCTGCCAGAAAATGTGGCAGAGAGAATCCGGACAAACGAAGCGGCGGGAAGAATTCTGTACCGGAACTTCACCGGGAAAAAACCACCGGTAAAAATAAGTACCGGGAAAAAATCTCCACGCGGCACCACGTTTGCCCGACTAAAACCTAACTAACTTAACGCAGTCTGCTACCACCGTAGCTTATGAAGGGAGCTACAGGGCCCTATATGATAACCTAACCTATAAATTAATTACAATGGAAAACCACTTACCAAGCTAAATCTTCTTTCTCTTCGGATCCAAACTTGAGTGTCTTCGGGAAGGGGGAATTCCTAATCACCCTACCTAACCCATGAGATCTCAATTCCCCAGAACACATAAATAGATTTCTTCCCGAAATCGGCTCGGCAACAGATAGATGTGAGCGAGCGGCCACGCGTCACATCCCACAGGAGAAAGTCACAATGACGGGCACACAAACACAAAGTTCAATAGTTATTTAACAAACAGGAAATTCACCAATACAACTCAAGATAATTAGCAATCAAAGAACGCGGGACCTCTCGCGTATTAAAAATCAAACCGATATCGCATGGGACAATGGCGACCGTCCGCGAGCCATCTTACACGAGCAATGTGAGAACCCCAAAACGCCTGGCGGCGATAACAGGAAACGCCTGCGTTTAGTTTTACCCAATATATTACAAACATCCCCCCGTCCCGGTCTGAGAAGCAGACCGCTAGCTTACTCTACGGGAAGGCGGGCGAGAGAGGTCACAGCTCTCCTCAAAATCGAACCGTCGACCAACACCTCAGCCACACGCGGAGTGCCATCTCCGCCAAGAATCAAACGTAATATGCGAGCTCGTCGCCAAAGCAATGAGGGCAAATTTGCCTCTTTTAACAATACTAAATCACCCTCCCTGGGAGGCTCAGTCCTGTCTGTCCACTTCACTCTTTGCTGCAGCAAATGCAAATATTCAAGCGACCAGCGACGCCAAAAGTCCTGGCTCATTTGCTGCAACATTTGAAAACGCGACAACCGATATACGCGTTCGTCCTTCCACGGGTATTCGGGCAGGGCATTCAAAGGCCCTCCCACCAAAAAATGACCAGGGGTGAGAACTTCCAAGTCATTTGGATCTGGAGATAGCGGACAGAGAGGACGAGAGTTGAGGACCGCCTCAACTTTACAAAACACTGTGGCCAGCTCTTCAAAAGTTAGAGCCGTTTCTCCGATAATGCGGCGGAGGTGGGTCTTTGCGGATTTCACAGCCGCTTCAAAAATCCCTCCCCAATGGGGGCAACTTGGGGGACTAAAATTCCAGGTTATTCCCCTTTGGGCAGCAATTTGACTTAAACTAGTACAATTTTTATCAATAAACACAGAAACATCCTTAAGATAATTTGCAGTTCCCTTATAGTTTGTGCCATTATCAGACCTAATAAGGGAAGGTAGACCTCGACGCGAAACAAAGCGATCCAACGCGGCGACGAAGGCCTCCGTAGTCAGAGCCGATACCACCTCCAAATGGACAGCCTTGGTGGCCAAACAAACAAATACACACAAATAGCCCTTCACAATACGGGCATTACGAAAGGGAGAAGCCTTGATCGAAAAGGGACCGGCAAAATCGGTTCCAACGCCGTCAAACGGTCTCGAAGGTCGGATTCGATCAGCGGGCAAATCACCCATCTGTGGTTGCATCGTGGATGCCTTCAACCTATAACATGCAATACATCGAAACAAGACACTACGGATTGCTCTTCGGGCAGACAAAATCCAAAACTCGCGTTGCAAAATAGCCAACAAAGCATTGCACCCAGCATGGGCGTTACGAATGTGTCGATCAGACACCAAAAGCTGCACCAAGGGTCCGCCCTTGGGCAACAACAGAGGATGGCGAGTTTCATATGGAAGATCCGCCTTCCGGAGCCTGCCTCCAACCCGAAGAAGCCCATCCGAGTCGATGTACGGGTTCAAACGAGCGACCGCGCCCTTCAACTTAGCGCGTCCGTTGCGCAAAATCTGAAGCTCTGACTCAAACCGTCCGGTCTGCACGACACGGACCCAATGCAACAATGCGCTCCGGCGCTCTTCTGCACCTGCAATCGGCTCCAACCGCTTTGCCTGTGGGTTTCTACAATTATGTATGAAACGCTTAATCCAACTGGTAACACCCAGAAGCTTATCCAAGCTGCTATACCGAGCAAGTAGCCAATCCGGCTCCGACGTCGTCTCAGCGACTACAGCATGTACACGGAGCCCAGTCAAACTCAAAGAAGTAACATCTGTCTGACAGACAGGCCAAGAAGTTTCTGATCCCATCAGCCACTCTGGACCCCACCAGAGCGGGTGTGACACCAATTCTGGTGCCGTACAACCTCGGGAAGCACAGTCCGCTGGGTTAAGCTCTCCCGGCACATGTCTCCATGTTATATCAATTCCGATATTCTGGATTTGGGAAACCCGATTTCCCACAAAAACCTCCAAGGTATGTGGGGCCGCGCGCAACCATGCAAGCGCGACCTGGCTATCCGACCAGGCGAAGATGTCCCGTATCTCGACCGTGGCCGCCAGCTCACATGCAACGTGATGCAACAATTTAGAGAGAAGGTGAGCTCCACTCAACTCAAGCTTGGGAATAGTCAGCCTAGTCCTGATGGGGGCGACCTTGCTCTTCCCTAACAAAAGCGAGACATTGACCCGGCCATCGGCGTCAACTGTCCGCATATAGACTGACGCGGCGTAGCCTCGCTCCGACGTCACAAAAGCCATGCAGGCTGGCTCGATATTTCCCGGGGGCAATATTCGACGAGGCAAGGCAATCCGATTGACTTCCTTAATCGATGAAAACAACTCGAGCCAATCATCCAATGGAGAGCCAAACAGCGGCTCGTCCCACGAGACGCCCAAAGTCCAAAGTCTCTGAAGAAGACACTTCGCAGAGAATATCACTGGACTGATCCAACCGCTTGGATCAAACATACGAGCTATTACGGACAACACCGTTCTCTTAGTCCAGACCTTTGGTATTTCCAAGTCCACTTGGAAGGTAAAAATATCGGTTAGCGGCTGGTACTGCATGCCCAGCACCGCTATCCTGTTGGGATCATCCACATCCTCAAACAGGTGAGGGTTCTGTTGGTGATCCTCCGGGATCCCTTCTAGAACTCTAGGCTCATTGGACAACCACTTACGTAGCTCGTAGCCACCTGTCTTCAATATTTCGATCAATTCATCCCGCAGTAGGAGGGCCTCCTCAATACTTTGAGCTCCGGTGCACACGTCATCAACATACAAGTCACGTGACAGCACGGAAGCCCCACGGGGAAAGCGGATCCGTTCCCGCTCTGCCAATTCAAGCAATGATCTGATGGCGATATAGGGACTAGATTTCAAACCATACGAGTTTGTATTGAGTTCATACACCGTCACAGGATCCTCAGGGCGCTCACGCCAGAGTATCAACTGGAATCGCCTGTCCTCAGGATGTATGACTGTCTGGCGGAACATCATCCGGATGTCCGCACCAAAAACCACTTGATGTCTTCTAAAGTTCAAGATGATGTCAATTATGTCCCTATGCAATTTGGGACCTGAATGCAAACATAGATTCAACGAAACGCCGTTCGAAGTGGGTGCGGACCCATCAAAGACGGGTCCTCAATTTGGCCTGTTGAGGCCTCTCTCTCTCACCACCGCGTGGTGGGGCAAAAAATAATGCTCAGTTGAGCTCCAATCAACTCGAGCCGGAGACATGTGACCCAAATCCTCGTACTCGCGCATAAATTCAATATATTTATCGCGAAGTACGTGGTCACGCTGCATACGTCGCTCCACATGGACAGCAGTCGTTTCTCCGCAAGCGCCCTACTTTGCTCCTAGGCTAGGACGAGAGGCAACAAAGGGTAACCTAGGTTACAAACCGACCGGAGTGGCAACCTCTCCGTGGTCGATCGAAAAAGGGCTGGCTTCTGCACTCAGCGTGTTCCGGATCCATCCTGGAACTCACATAGGTGGCTCCTCCACCTCCCAAAACCTTTGCATGGTCTTGGCCAAGGACATGCAAGACTGCGACAACCGGTGGCTCCTCCGCGGTGCCATTATCAAACACAGGGCCCATCAGGGCAAAACCAAAAATCGTAGACACCGCTCATCAGTGAAGACGAAGACCCAGAGCCTTCTGTGTACGCCCAACAAAAATCCAACTCCAATACTGTCCGGAGCCCAGGAGCAAGTCCACTGGGCCGTGGATGAAAGACAAAGCGGGTCGGCCAAATCCAGACTCCGAAACCAAAGACAACACACCCGGCGGTATGTCTGTCGAGGTGCCAACCCGGCAATGGTATCCATTACCGCCATAGCCGAAGTCGTGATCCTCATTGTGGAGGACTTCAGCGAAGAAAAGGTGACAAGTGTCTGGCCCGTCAGACACTTCACTTGTATGCCACCAACTCCAAGAAGTGGCACAGGCGAGTCTTCCACGACTAAACCTAACTGGCGTGCCACTCGAGTGGTAACCAAACTGCTTTGAGCCCCTGAGTCCAACAGAGCTCTCAAATTAATGGCTTCCCCCCACGACCCCATACGCGGACCACCGCGGTAGGGAGCAGAACCTGTCCGCGGCTCTGTCCCAGCAAGGGAGCAAGCTAGTTACGGGCTCCCCACTCTCCAAACCAGGGGGCGCCACTGACCCGGATAATATGTCGGGCGAGCGCACATCCCCATCTGAGGGGGGCATAACCCGCGGCCCGGCCATACCTATGGTACGGCGCGGGTGGTACTCCAGCCGTGGGTACTCGTGCAGCGGCGGAGAAAACCGCTGCGGCTGCATGTGTTGGGTATTGGTAACCCGCGTGGAGGGGGGTGTCCCCACTCTCACGTCCGATCTAGGGCCCCCGCCCATGGGGGCCCCATCCGGGGCCTGGCCAGCCACATACTGGCCATGACCTTGGGGCGCGTGGTCCCGGTCCGCCAAGACCCGCGCCGGTACGCGACCCCCCTCCCGAGGGGGGGTGCGACGAGCGAAGCCGCGTCCTCCTTCCGATGGTGGAGGGCTTCGCGCAGGAGCGCCCCCGCCCATAGGGGACCCCTGCCTCAACAACCGGGGGCCATCCCCGTTCCGGGTCATGCAGAGCATCACGTGGTGCAGCCCACGGCATGCACTGCATGGTATGGCATTGGGACAGTCACGTGCATAGTGACTGCCCAAACAATAAAAGCAAAGTTCATGCCGCTTTGCCATGCGGCGCCTATCTTGTACTGGCAGTCTCTGCCAGTCCATGCATTGCAGCAGGCTGTGGCCCATCCGGCCACATTGCAGGCAGTCCGCGTCCCCCGCGACTGCTGCCGTGTGTGCAACCCGCACACCAGCTCCACGCGGTGGCGGTTGCCGTCCCTGTTGGGGCTTCCCCTCGCCATGAGGAGTTCCAAGGAGCCTACGTTCAGGCGCTCTGGATGGCGCTGAGTCCGTCATGGTATTCTCAGCAGCCCGTGCCTCAAACTCCAAAAAACTTCACCAAGTCAGTGAATGTTGGTAGGGTGGTGCCTATCCCGTTCCGCATTCTCGCGCTCAAATCGCGAGCGGATGTCATTGGGTGAAGATTTGCCCAATACAATGTGCACCAGCAAAAAGGACCATTGGTCCACCGGCGAAGCCCCAGTGTGCGGAGCGCGTTACAGGCCACTGTAACGGGCGTGAGCAACTGCAGGCGCAACTGTGCCCTGTTGGCCACCTTGGGCAGGGCCATCAACTGTGCGGCGTGCGCATCCGCTAACAAACGTAAGTGTTGGTAGCGGGAGTTCAATAACTCCCAAGCCGTGTCGTACTGGTCGTCCTCCACCCGGAGGTGCTGGATGAGCGACCGCGCTTCATCCTCAAGAGTGGAGAGGAGGTAGGCCATCTTCTGGGCCTTCGACAAATCCTGTCGTGCTACGACCAGGGACTCAAACATATTTTTATATGCCACCCACTCCTCCATCCTACCCCCAAAGTGGGACAGGCTGGAAGGGTGGGGGAGCCGACCAGTTAACCGCTGGTCCCTTCCTGTCTAACAGGTGTGCGAGGGGCTGGTCCGCCAGCCTGTCTCGCCCTTATTGCGGCCGCCGCCTCCACGATGTCATCGTGCAGACTCAGGATCTGGTCCAGAGTCCGCCACGTGACCTGCGTAGACCTCCGGGGTAAGTTGGGTCGGCTTCGGTAAGCGCCGCCAGTCGGCCGCTTCCGCGTTGTTCAATCGTGAGCGGAGCTGATCCGCTCTTTCCAGTATAGCGGCCTCCCTGTCCTTCCGGGACAGGAGTCCACCGGCCGTCACAAACCATCTCAATTCGTTGGCGAGGTGTCGCCCTAGCATTGGGAGGTCTTCGCCATCGCGATCAAGTCACAAACAAAAAATAACAAAAGGTTGCAAATAAAAAACAACAAAATCAAGCAACTACACGAAGAACCGCGGTAGGTATGAGAATGGCACAAACCCGGAACGCACGGTACAAACCGCAAACAAATACAAAAAAGGTTACAAATATTCTTATACAAATAAACTAAGAAAAAATCTAATAATTTTTTTACAAACAATTAATTATTTTTTACAAACGAACAAATAGAGGGTAGATAAACTACGCTCTGCTACCAGAAAATGTGCAGAGCAACTACGGTCTGCTGCCAGAAAATGTGGCAGAGAGAATCCGGACAAACGAAGCGGCGGGACGAATTCTGTACCGGAACTTCACCGGGAAAAACCACCGGTAAAAATAAGTACCGGGAAAAAATCTCCACGCGGCACCACGTTTGCCCGACTAAAACCTAACTAACTTAACGCAGTCTGCTACCACCGTAGCTTATGAAGGGAGCTACAGGGCCCTATATGATAACCTAACCTATAAATTAATTACAATGGAAAACCACTTACCAAGCTAAATCTTCTTTCTCTTCGGATCCAAACTTGAGTGTCTTCGGGAAGGGGGAATTCCTAATCACCCTACCTAACCCATGAGATCTCAATTCCCCAGAACACATAAATAGATTTCTTCCCGAAATCGGCTCGGCAACAGATAGATGTGAGCGAGCGGCCACGCGTCACATCCGACAGGAGAAAGTCAGGCAATGACGGGCAATAACAAACACAAAAAGTTCAATAGTTATTTAACAAACAGGAAATTCACCAATACAACTCAAGATAATTAGCAATCAAAGAACGCTTGGGACCTCTCGCGTATTAAAAATCAAACCGATATCCGCATGGGACAATGGCGACCATAAGTCCTGAACGGCTTAACAGATTTTGATGTGAGAGGTGTTGTTGGATTCCTTGCATTTGCCCGAGTGACATAGGCTATGTGACGTCATCATAAAAACAAAATGGTGGATTACATACGCGATAAACAGCTGACCGAAAAAAATAAATTTGATCAATCTTATCAAGTGTAGTATCAAATTGAAGGGCTTTGAAAGGCAATTTCAAAAATATATATAACTTATATGTTTGGATGTACTTTTACTTGTATAAATAAAATAGTAAGATCAACACCGTTAGATCGTCAATGTACACAAAAAGTCCGGCCTTCGGCCTCGCCCCGCTCTTTGCTCACAAGCCCGAGCTCGGCCTTCGGCCTCGCTTGCGTGGCTGGCAGCCCTGGAGCTGCGTTCAGGCCAGGCCGAAGGCCGAGTCTTTCGTATACATGGATGACCTTATGATTTCATTTCAAACGGCTCTTAACGTCGAGTGGCCGAGGGTCTCCTATGATGGCTCGCCCCCCGTCGATTATACGATTCTAGTTTCCGTGAGCAGTACCCCAGATCCACTTTGGCGCGCCTTGCGCCCACAAGGCAACAGTCCAGAGCTTCGTCTAAACTACCACCGGCTGTGGTCGACGCCAGGGTTCTCTATGTCATTCGGTCGAGCACCTCCCCCGCCTATATATTATAGGTACTCTCCGCAGGCAGTACCCCAGGTCTACTTTCAGATCTATTTTGGTACTGTTCCCGGTGCTGCTGCATCTGCGTTTAAATCGAGGGATTAGCTTTCCTTCCCCAGCCGCATCGTCTCGTGAACAAAGTGCAGGACGAGGCCTAAGGCCGAGCCCACAGATTTTGATATACTCTAGATGCCGCAAACAGTATGTCCAAGCGTGCCCTGCGTATGTCCAATGGACAAACATTCACGCGTTTGCTACTCAGTTAGCCTTCAATCGCGTTTATGTTGCGCCCATCACTAAAATGACAGGCGTGACGTTATCATATAGGTAAATAATGGCACGCTCGGTTTTCATACTATCGAACAAACTTGCGGTATCTAGCCTAATCTAACCCCCTCCCAGCCGCGCAAGCAAGGCTACAGCCCGAGCTGCGTCCAGGCTAGGCCGAAGGCACAGGGGTTTCGTATACATGGACGACCTTATGATTTCATTTCAAACGGCTATTAACGTCGGCTATGACTGGCTGTGGTCGTCGCCCAGGGGCCATTGTAATATTTGGTCGAGCACACCCCCCCCTCCTTATCTATTATCTATCTTCATCAGGTCACTTTGGTATATTTATATATATTTCCCGATGCTGCTGCAGCTGTGTTTAAATCGAAGGCTTAGCTTCCCTTCCCCCAGCCGCGCTGCCGTTTCGAGAATAAAGTGCAAGACGAGGCTTTAGCCTAAAGTCGAGCCCTCTGTATACAAGGACGACTTTTATATTTCATCTCAAACCTCCAGTACACCAGGGGCACACAACCGCCCGAGCTGCGTCCAGGCTGGACCGGAGGCCGTGCCGGAGCACGATCACGAGACGGATCTCGTGAGCATAAAGGGGGGCGAGGCCGTAGGCAGAGTCCTTCGTATACATGGACGATCTTCCGATTTCATCTTAAAGCCCCAATAATCAACCGAGATACTGAGGCCGAAGGCCGATTCGCCTTGGCCCGCGAGGCCGATGGCCGAGTTCCGTGTATGAGAAGCCGAGAGGCGTAGCGAGTCCGAAGGCCGGGGCCCGCCTCCAGCCGGTGCAAGCGAGACCGAAGGCAGATTTGCAGCTTCATAGCAAAGAGCTAAAGCGAAAATAGTCTTTCGGCTCTTCACCTAGGCTAAACCGACAACTCTTCTACGTTGATGACTTTTTACCTACCTCTAAAACTTTTCTTCAACATACTCGAAACTGTTAACTTTTGTTAAATTGTCCTGCACAGCACGCTAGGTGCTTTAGCCTCGCCTCGCCTCTCGGCTTTGTGTAATGTGTAACGCAGCTCGCCCATCAGGCCTTCGGCCTCGGCCCCTCTGCTGGTTTGAGATGAAATGAGAAGGTCATTTATGTATACGAAGGGCCTTCGGCCTTGTCACTCTCTCTGCTCACGAGACGGAGCTCGGCCTTCGGCCAAGCACAAGTTGTCAGTCGTGTTTTTTATTTTTTAATAATTAGCTTGTTACATGTTTAATTTTTTATTAATCAAGTCATTAGGTTTAATAAGTAATAGGATTCGTGTATTTGTCATAGTAAGGCTTTCTAGTCTAGTCAGTTAACTATCTAATAAATGTTTTCTCGCATCTTGGTGCGCTACTTGTAGCCTATACTTTAATTCTATAATTTATCACGATAGTACAAAGGTGAAACTGTATTCTTAAGATTACTAGGTAGTATACATTGTTTGCCAAAAACTAATTCAAGGACTATATTTAGTCGAGCTATGTACAGTGGTGTTACTTATATGCAAAACACCAAAAGATAACCAATGACTCCATGTATCGGAGTCATGGATGCAATAAGTACCTTTGAAGTACTTATTACTTCTATGATCGGAGTATCCATCGTATTGTATTTTTAAAAAGTTAGTTGACGTCAGAAAATTATTTAATGCTAATGTTACTACCGCCTCCAAAGCACAAGTGGACAAGAAGCGGTGCAACAAATTCCACTGCTGCATTTTTTTCAATCATGTCACTTTATAATAACATATTCTGTGTCTTAAAATTAATACAACGCCTGCAAAAATAATTGATCGAGAAAGCGAAGCGAGCGAGGGCTATAATTCAAGTTGGGGCGAAAACACATTTTTTGTTTGTATGTATGTTTGTTTCTCGGTAACTCTCAAAGCGTTGATCGCCGGCCATCGCCGGCCAGCGTTTGCCACACACACAACAATGGAGAACACAAAAGGGTCAAAATATTAATATGAAATATACCTAAAATTGGAGCGTAGATCATGTACATTACAATAGTTTTTATTTCACTTCAATACATCCAGTATTTCCGAAGTTATAACTACGAGAAGTTTAGGCCCTTTTTTAATTTCCGAAATTACGGGCGCTAACGCGATGACGTCACACCCTTGTTCACCGCGCCGTCGGCGAGCAGGCGGCTATCAGTATGGTTCGATGACCTCTACTAAATTACTTCGCGTCTTGTTTCATTTTGTTTGAAATTTATTAATATAAGTACAGTATTAATATAAAGTTTGCGTCCCTAGTGTGTGTGTGTGACTAAAGTGAAACGTGAAGTGTGCAGAATGGAAGAAGGTTTTCTTAAAGGTCAATCAGACAATCTGCCAAGAGTGGATAGTTTGATGGTGGCACAATCCATACTAATATTATAAATGCGAAAGTTTGGATGTGAGTTTGTGAATTTGTGAATTTGTGAGTTTGTGAGTTTGTGAGGATGTTTGTTACTCAATCACGCAAAATCTACTGGACGGATTTCGATGAAATTTGGTACAGAGGTAGATAATGACCTGGAATAGCACATAGGCTACTTTTTATCCCGGGAAAAAGCACTGTTCCCGTGGGAAATTCACGCGGGCGAAGCCGCGGGCAAAAGCTAGTTTACCCATATACAGAATAGAAGTACTAGTAGGTATTTACGTACCTACCTATATATTAGTTTTCTAAAGTAGGCAAATACCTACCTGTTAATAGGTATTATGCCTAGATATTTTTGATAAATTTTATCCAATATCCTACCTTTGTTCACATCAACGATTTTTTTAAAATAAAAATACGTTTTTAAGAAATCAGTGCTGATCAACTTGAGTGAGAGCACTTGGAATGATTTTTTTTTCAATTCAATTCAATTCATTTATTGCGTTTCATATTATACATTCAGTTATAACTACTAGTACAGTAACTGGTTGGAGTAGGTACAATATGAACCCTGTCGGGTATTAGCAAATGTAGAAAGATGGAACGGCAGGCGGATTTATAATAAGAAATTTGTGATTAGGTGTAAATTTAGATTAAGTATTACAATTTATAATGAAGTCAAATAGATAATTTAATAGAAATTTGATACGATAATTATTGTAATAGTCAAAGAATTTATAGTACAAGATAAAATAGTATAACTTATTTGGGAATGTCAATGCTTTAATCGTTAAAAAACTCGTCCAATGAATAATAGCTTTTTTTCTGTAAGTAGAAGTTTCAATTTTCTTAGAAATATGGTATCTTTTTTCATTTCGTAGGTGGTCGGGTAAAGTGTTGTGGATTTTTATAGTCATGCATAGTGGGCCGGACCTAAAAGACCTAAATTGGAGAAGGGCACCACTAGCATATTTTTCCTTCTTGTAGGATATCGTCGCGGTAAGTCTTCGATTCTTGTGTAAAATTCGGGATATTTTCGAATGAATTTACATGCCTCCAGAATATAAATTGAGGGTAATGTCAGTATATTTAAGTCTTTAAAATGTGGTTTGCAAGTGTCAGTCATTTTAATATTCTTTATAATTCTAATACATTTTTTCTGTAATATAAATAGTCTGTCTGCATCAGTACTATTTCCCCAAAGTATAATCCCGTACATTAGCCAGGAGAATGCATAAGCATAGTACTTAGGCCGTTATAGCGGTTTTTTCGTTGGTGGTTTTTTTGATTTCGCGCAGTGCGTATATGAATTTTTATAATTTAATTGCTATTTTGTCAATGTGGGATTTCCAATTTATATTTGTATCTAATATTAGGCCGAGTAATTGAAAGTTATTAACGCATTCAAGTTTGATACCATTATAACTGTAGTCAATATTAAGGGGATGTTTTCTGGTACGGTCTAAATTCCATAATTTTTGTTTTTTCAAAATTTATTTCTAAATTATGGTCGGAAAGCCACGAGACTACTGAGTCGATAATTTGAGTTAAGGTCATATTTAGATTGTCAGGTTTGGAATAAGGCGTCAGAATCGATACGTCATCCGCGAATAATACACATGTCTGGGTCAAAGTTTTTGGTAAGTCATTGATGTAAATAAGAAATAAAATACATCCTACGACGCTTCCTTGAGGGATTGAACAGTTTACGTGCACGGCATCTGACCTCACTGTGGTAATGGTACCCGTGCTATAGTCATAGTGGTTAATGTCGACGTACTGTTGCCTATTTTCTAAGTACGACTTATACCACATGTGAGCTGGTCCGCGGATACCTACTCCGTGCAACTTGTTCAGCAGCACGTCGTGACGGACCCTATCGTAAGCCTTTGTCATGTCCAACAAAATACCAATACCATATTTACGGTTTTCTAACAAGCCCAATGCCTCCTGTACGTACTTGTATACTGCTAGTGTGGTTGAGCGATCTTTTCTAAATCCGTTTTGACAATTATCAAAGATGTTAAATTTCTCACAAAAAGGCATAAGTACGTGTGCAAATTGCTTTTTCGAATATTTTTGCCGTAGTGTTTGGTATTGCTATAGGACGGAAATTTTTAGGTTCTGTCTTTTTCCTTTTTTGTAAAATTGGTTTCACAAGGGATATTTTTAGAAGGTCAGGGAATATTCCTTCCGAAAATGATTGATTGATGAGCAACGTTAGCGGAAGGGTAAGTTCATCAGCACAATGTTTAAATAAAATGGGTGGAATTTCGTCAATTCCATAGCTATATTTGGTTTTTAGGTGTTTAAGTATGCCATTTACTTCGGACAAATCTACCGGGCGTAGGTACATAGAATTCTCGGTCGGGTTCAGTACGGGCCGGCCTGGCGGCGCTGGTCCACTCGGCTCCCCCACCATCGAGAAATACTCATTGAATGCATTCGCGACTAACTTAGGCTCTGACGTTAGGTTATTATGGACATTCAGTTCTATGTTTTGATTCCGATCCTTTATATTTTTATTCGTTCTTTCTTTTATAATGTTCCACATTGTCATTATAACATTTTTAGAATGTTTAACTCGATTTATATATTCCAGCTTTTTTTGATTTAATAACCGTTCTTTTTAAGATTGTATTGTATTTTTTATAAAATTTTTTGAGAATGTCACTGTTTGAGCTATTTATTAATATTTTTAGTAATCTTTTATTTTTACATGAAGTTTTTATCCCTTTTGTAAGCCAGCGTTTTTTCTTTGGTTTAATTCTAATTATTCGTTTAGGAATGCATTGGTTCAGTATGATTTTTAGGGCATTGTGAAAAGATTCATAGTTTTCATTAATATTTTTATCAGTTTTTATCACATCATTCCAACATATATTTCTCAATTTGTTTTTGAGTTGTAGGATATTTCTTTGTTGTAAATTGTCGTTTTTCTTTCCGCCAAATAAGTGGTTTGTTTTTCATTTGTAGGTCAATTTTTAATGTCACGCTTTTATGGTCACAAAATCCGTAGTCTAATACTTCCGCAGTCAAGTTCTTGTCAGAAAAGTTAACAAAGATTATGTCAATGCAAGTAGAGGATTTTTTTGGTTACCCGTGTAGGATCTTTTATTTGCGGGGTAAAATTGTGTTCAGCCATTAGACACAATAGTTTTTTTGATTCCGAGTCATCAATCAAAATATTAATATTAAAATCACCACCTATCACAATACGTTTTTTATCATATTTCTTAGTCAAATAGTTCAAAATTACTTCTAATTGAGCAATAAAATCATTTATCTGTCTGTCGTTCCAATACAATGAGATTATTAATAAGTTATATTCATTTAATTCTACAGCACAAAGTTCAACAAGAAACTCGATCGACATGTCCGCAATATCCTTTCTCTCGGTGTATTCCACGTCGTCTCGAAGTATTATGCACACGCCACCTCTTTCATAATCTCGTCGACAGTATGCGCTCGCAACTCTGTAGTTGCTAAAGTGTATGAGCTCCAATTTTTCATCCGTTAAAAATGTTTCCGATATACAGCAAGCGTGATAGGTGTTTTTGGACTGATTTAAGAAGGCTTCAAAAATTGTTTGTTTATTCCATAAGCTCTGCATATTTTGGAAGATGACATTGAATTCAGTTGTGGTCGCGAAAGGAATGAGTATTAATACTGGGTGCATAGTATTTTGTTATATCGTCTGAGGTGTTATTATGTAATGTAGATGGTGAGTTGATTTCTCGTGATCGCTTTTGGTTCGTTTGCTGCTTTATAAGTTTGTTGTGTCGAGATAAAGCTTATATTTTGTTTGTTGGTAGTTTGCCTTCTTTTTTGGTGTTTATCCTCGAGTGTTTTTTTGTCTAATAGTTTAGACACGTACAGTCCGGTATTTTTGAAATAATAGACATTTTTAAGTATATACTGAGTCATTCTCTTGCTTATTAATTCCACACGTAGTGGTCGTCGAGGTCCCCTGGTGCCGAGTCGTCTTATTTCTTCTATGTATCCCGTTATATCTATATGTAAAATATCTTTAAATGCATGTATGATCCTGGCTTCTAATTCGTACTCGTATTCTCCTTGATATTCATTGAGACCATATAGTACGAATATATTTGAATTTTTTGTAGTTTCTGGTTTTTCTGGTGTTTCTTGCGTATTTCTTTGTGTTCCTAGTGTAATGTCATTCTTTTGTTTTTAGGTCTTCTATTTCCTTTTGGAGTGTATTGTTTGCTAGTTCAATTTGCTTATTTTTTTTATTTATTTCAATGATTTGTTTGTTATTTAATGTTTGTTGGTCTTGTAATGTGTCTATCTTTTTGTGTAAATTCCTGTTTGAGTTTTAATGCAACTGCGTTTATTTCGGTAGTCAACATATTTTTTATGTCTGCAAGAATTGATTTGTTATTATTTTCTAACTGTCTCTCCAACAAAAGGCTTATGTTTTCTAGGGTAATTGAGGCTTTGTCGTGATGGTTGTGTAAGTTTGGTGATGATATAACGTTTGTTATACTCTGGTTGTGTGGATTGTCATCGATCGACATTGTAGTGTCGTTTAGCACGGATCTTCCGTATTTGCTGACCGGTGTGTTATCATTTCTGTTACGCCTAGTAACGTTCTCGCATGCTGGGCAGCGCCAGGTGTGGAGGAGGATGTGTTTGTTTGTTTTATAGTGTGATGTTGACATGTTGAGACAGCCGTGGTGGTACTTAACTTTACATAACATACATTGTAGCATCTCCCCATGGTTAGAAGTCTGGTCGCATCCTGCTGCACAATTTCTGCCATCATTCGACGTGTCCATTGCGGTAGATTATAATTTGTATAATCCGGTCGGTCGGCGGCTGCAGGATTGGCTGGAGCTGGGCGCGCGGAGGCGGGCGGTTACAAATTTCGCACGCTGGTTGGCTGCTAGTCTAACAGCAATAAATATGTGCGGGGGTGGTTGTTAAGATCTGATTGAGTTCAATTTTAATTTTGAATTTGCTTTTTTTCCACTATTTCGTAAGGTTTTCGCACTATTTTTATATCGAACTGATAGCCTTTACTAGATGCACAGTTTAAACCAAGAGATGTAGGGTTTTTTCACTTTTAACCGTAATATATGGATAATTAACCGAGAGCGTACACAGTTTACTCCTTTGTTATCGGGCCCGCGAGCCGAACCTCCTATTCTTCTCTGCCGGACACCACACGGCTAAGGTCGTATTTATTAATGTTTCTATTTCATAATAAATATATTTAATAATTTATAAATAATAGTATATATATAGTCTAATGATTCATAATCATCAAAATTACGGAGCCTTTCAGTATGCAATCACTTGTATCTTTTATTTATTACGTACCTATTAATAATAAAGTTTCGTCAGGGCTATCAACATAGGTATAGACTAGTGTATACCCATTTAAACGATCGAAAGTAAAGGATAAACTTATTATTAACAAATACTTCATCGAAATGGTCTTCACAACAGTGCGCTTTAGTTTTAGGCCCTATTAAATCGACTCTTTTTATGGCTGTCATCCACTTTTTCCTCATTTTCGGGTCCTCCGGCACATAAAAAAAGAGTTTATCTGGTGTTTTAACTGTTAAATTGGAACATAAAGGCACAATACAGTATCTTTTTCCCATTTTACCACAAAGAACTTAATAATTTTAATTTTACTACACAGCGGCGCGCGAACGGGAGCGTGGTTGGCGAGTGAGCAAGGTTATGACGTCAGCGGCTTGTGAGCGCCTGCCCGCGTTTTTAAAAACCTACAGTCGGAAATACGAACTTTGATGGTAAATATATCAGCCATTTTTTAAGATATGAAAAAAGTATGTTTGTAATAAAATCTATGTTGTTTTGTCCGTTCGCCGCCGTAATATTCTAGCGCGTGCGGTAGTTTCATATTAGTAGCGTCGTCGCCCGCTCGGCCGGCGTCGGCAGTCGCGAGCGACCATTTTGAATTCAGTATTGTTTGGACATCGCGCGGGGAGGCCGCGCCGCATGAAATTGCTCGCGTGAATGGCATGGCGGACGGCCGCCATTTGTCCTGACATATCGGTTTGATTTTAATACGCGGAGAGGTCTCGCGTCTTTTGCTTGTTAACTAGTTTGAGTTATATTTGTGAATTTCCTGTTTGTTAAATAACTATTGAACATTTGTGTTTGTGAAACCTTTTACTTTGACTGTTTCTTGTGAGATGCGAAACGTGGCTGCCTGGGGACGCCGAAATCTGTTGCCGAGTGGAACTGCTAGACGGATCAGGTATTTTTTTCTGGGGATTGAGATCTCATGGGGTAGGTTGGGTGATTTAGGGAACAACCCCCTCCTCTTCCGAAGACACTCGAAATTGGATCCGAAGAGCAGAAGATTAAGTTTGGTAAGTGACCCTTGGGTTTGTGGGTGGTTGTAGCTATTAAGTTAGGTTTAATATACAGGGTTCTGTAGTTCCCGTTGTAAACTACAGTGGTAGCAGACTGCGTATAGGTTAGGTTAGGTTAGTCGGACAGACGTAGTGTCGGGTCGAGGTTTTTTACCGGTATTTTTTTTACCCGGTAAATTTTTCGGTACCGAACCCTCCCGCCCTTTCGTCTGCCCGGAATCTCTGCGCACATTTTCTGGTAGCAGAGCGTAGTTTATCTACCCTCTATTTGTTCGTTTGTAAAAAATTATTAATTGTTTGTAAAAATTATTAGATTTTTCTTAGTTTGTTTGTATAAGAATATTTGTAACCTTTTTTGTATTTGTTTGCGGTTTGTACCGTGCGTTCCGGGTTTGTGCCATTCTCATACCTACCGCGGTTCTTCGTGTAGTTGTTTGATTTTGTTGTTTTTTATTTACCTTTTGTTATTTTTTGTTTGTGACTTGACGCGATGGCGAAGGTCTCCAATGCTAGGCGACACTCGCCAACGAATTGAGATGGTTTGTGACGGCCGGAGGACTCCTGTCCCGGAAGGACAGGGAGGGCGCCATACTGCTAAGAGCGGATCACCTCCACTCACGATTGATTAGCGCGGAAGCGGCCATGGTGGTGCTTACCGAAGCCGAACTTGCCCCGGAGGTCTACGCAGGTCACATGGCGGACATGGACCAGATCCTGAGTCTGCACGATGATATCGCGGAGGCGGTGACCGCAATAAGGGCGAGACAGGCTGGCGGACCAGCCCCTCGCACACCTGTTAGACAGGAAGGACCAGCGGTTACTGGTCGGCTCCCCACCCTTCAGCTGTCCCACTTTGGGGGTAGGATGGAGGAGTGGGTGGCATATAAAAATATGTTTGAGTCCCTGGTCGTAGCACGACAGGATTTGTCGAAGGCCCAGAAGATGGCCTACCTCCTCTCCACTCTTGAGGGTGAAGCGCGGTCGCTCATCCAGCACCTCCGGGTGGAGGACGACCAGTACGACACGGCCTGGGAGTTATTGAACTCCCGCTACCAAAACTTACGTTTGTTAGCGGATGCGCACGCCGCACAGTTGATGGCCCTGCCCAAGGTGGCCAACAGGGCACAGTTGCGCCTGCAGTTGCTCACGCCCGTTACAGTGGCCTGTAACGCGCTCCGCACACTGGGGCTGCCGGTGGACCAATGGTCCTTTTTGCTGGTGCACATTGTATTGGGCAAATTGCCCAATGACATCCGCTCGCGATTTGAGCGCGAGAATGCGGAACGGGATAGCACCACCCTACCAACATTCACTGACTTGGTGAAGTTTTTGGAGTTTGAGGCACGGGCCGCTGAGAATACCATGACGGACTCAGCGCCATCCAGAGCGCCTGAACGTAGGCCCTTGGAACCCTCATGGCGAGGGAAGCCCCAACAGGGACGGCAACCGCCACCGCGTGGAGCTGGTGTGCGGGTTGCGCACACGGCAGCAGTCGCGAGGGACGCGGACTGCCTGCAATGTGGCCGGATGGGCCACAGCCTGCTGGCAATGCAGGGACTGGCAGAGACTGCCAGTACAAGATAGGCGCCGCATGGCAAAGCGGCATGAACTTTGCTTTTATTGTTTGGGCGGTCACTATGCACGTGACTGTCCCAGTGCCATACCATGCAGCATGCCGTGGGCTGCACCACGTGATGCTCTGCATGAACCGGAACGGGGATGGCCCCCGGTTGTTGAGGCAGGGGTCCCCTATGGGCGGGGCGCTCCTGCGCGAAGCCCTCCACCATCGGACGGAGGACGCGGCTTCGCTCGTCGCACCCCCTCGGGAGGGGGTCGCGTACCGGCGCGGGTCTTGGCGGACCGGGACCACGCGCCCCAAGGTCGTGGCCAGTATGTGGCTGGCCAGGCCCGGATAGGGCCCCCATGGGCGGGGGCCCTAGATCGGACGTGAGAGTGGGGACACCTCCACGCGGGTTACCAATGCCCAACACATGCAGCCGCAGCGGTTTTCTCCGCCGCTGCACGAGTACCCACGGCTGGAGTACCACCCGCCGTACCATATGTATGGCCGGGCCGCGGGTTATGCCCCCTCAGATGGGGATGTGCACTCGCCCGCCATATTATCCGGGTCAGTGGCGCGCCCCTGGTTTGGAGAGAGTGGGGAGCCCGTAACTAGCTTGCTCCCTTGCTGGGACAGAGCCGCGGACGGTTCTGCTCCCTACCGCGGTGGTCCGCGTATGGGGTCGTGGGGGAAGCCATTAATTTGAGAGCTCTGTTGGACTCAGGGGCTCAAAGCAGTTTGGTTACCACTCGAGTGGCACGCCAGTTAGGTTTAGTCGTGGAAGACTCGCCTGTGCCACTTCTTGGAGTTGGTGGCATACAAGTGAAGTGTCTGACGGGCCAGACACGTGTCACCTTTTCTTCGCTGAAGTCCTCCACAATGAGGATCACGACTTCGGCTATGGTAATGGATACCATTGCGGGTTGGCACCCCTCGACAGACATACCGCCGGGTGTGTTGTCTTTGGTTTCGGGTCTGGATTTGGCCGACCCCTTTGTCTTTCATCCCGGCCCAGTGGACTTGCTCCTGGGCTCGGACGTATTGGGTTGGATTTTGTTGGGTACACAGAAGGCTCTGGGTTCGTCTTCACTGATGGCAGTGTCTACGATTTTTGGTTTTGCCCTGATGGGCCCTGTGTTTGATAATGGCATCGCGGAGGAGCCACCGGTCGTCGCATCTGCGTCCTTGGCCAAGACCATGCAAAGGTTTTGGGAGGTGGAGGAGCCACCTATGAGTTCCAGGATGGATCCGGAACACGCTGAGTGCGAAGCCCTTTTTCGATCGACCACGGAGAGGTTGCCCTCCGGTCGGTTTGTAACTAGGTTACCCTTTGTTGCCTCTCGTCCTAGCCTAGGGGCAAAGTAGGGCGCTTGCGGAGAAAACGACTGCTGTCCATGGAGCGACGTATGCAGCGTGACCACGTACTTCGCGATAAATATATTGAATTTATGCGCGAGTACGAGGATTTGGGTCACATGTCTCCGGCTCGAGTTGATTGGAGCTCAACTGAGCATTATTTTTTGCCCCACCACGCGGTGGTGAAGGCCTCAACGGGCAAGTTGCGGACTGTCTTTGATGGGTCCGCACCCACTTCGAACGGGGTTTCGTTGAATCTGTGTTTGCATTCGGGTCCCAAATTGCATAGGACATAATTGACATCATCTTGAACTTTAGAAGACATCAAGTGGTTTTTGGTGCGGACATCCGGATGATGTTCCGCCAGACAGTCATACATCCTGAGGACAGGCGATTCCAGTTGATACTCTGGCGTGAGCGCCCTGAGGATCCTGTGACGGTGTATGAACTCAACACAAACACGTATGGTTTGAAATCTAGTCCCTATATCGCCATCAGATCATTGCTTGAATTGGCAGAGCGGGAACGGATCCGCTTTCCCCGTGGGGCTTCCGTGCTGTCACGTGACTTGTATGTTGATGACGTGTGCACCGGAGCCCAAAGTATTGAGGAGGCCCTCCTACTGCGGGATGAATTGATTGAAATATTGAAGACAGGTGGCTACGAGCTACGTAAGTGGTTGTCTAATGAGCCTAAAGTTCTAGAAGGGATCCCGGAGGATCACCAACAGAACCCTCACCTGTTTGAGGATGTGGATGATCCCAACAGGATAGCGGTGCTGGGCATGCAGTACCAGCCGCTAACCGATATTTTTACATTCCAAGTGGACTTGGAAATACCAAAGGTCTGGACTAAGAGAACGGTGTTGTCCGTAATAGCTCGTATGTTTGATCCAAGCGGTTGGATCAGTCCAGTGATATTCTCTACGAAGTGTCTTCTTCAGAGACTTTGGACTTTGGGCGTCTCGTGGGACGAGCCGCTGTTTGGCTCTCCATTGGATGATTGGCTCGAGTTGTTTTCATCGATTAAGGAAGTCAATCGGATTGCCTTGCCTCGTCGAATATTGCCACCCGGGAAATATCGAGCCAGCCTGCATGGCTTTTGTGACGCGTCGGAGCGAGGCTACGCCGCGTCAGTTTATATGCGGACAGTTGACGCCGATGGCCGGGTCAATGTCTCGCTTTTGTTAGGCAAGAGCAAGGTCGCCCCCATCAGGACTAGGCTGACTATTCCCAAGCTTGAGTTGAGTGGAGCTCACCTTCTCTCTAAATTGTTGCATCACGTTGCATGTGAGCTGGCGGCCACGGTCGAGATACGGGACATCTTCGCCTGGTCGGATAGCCAGGTCGCGCTTGCATGGTTGCGCGCGGCCCCACATACCTTGGAGGTTTTTGTTGGAAACAGGGTTTCCCAAATCCAGAATATCGGAATTGATATAACATGGAGACATGTGCCGGGAGAGCTTAACCCAGCGGACTGTGCTTCCCGAGGTTGTACGGCACCAGAATTGGTGTCACACCCGCTCTGGTGGGGCCCAGAGTGGCTGATGGGATCAGAAACTTCTTGGCCTGTCTGTCAGACAGATGTTACTTCTTTGAGTTTGACTGGGCTCCGTGTACATGCTGTAGTCGCTGAGACGACGTCGGAGCCGGATTGGCTACTTGCTCGGTATAGCAGTTTGGATAAGCTTCTGGGTGTTACCAGATTGGATTAAGCTGTTTCATACATAATTGTACAGAAACCCACAGGCAAAGCGGATTTGGAGCCGATTGCAGGTGCGTAAGAAGAGCGCCGGAGCGCATTGTTGCATTGGGTCCGTGTCGTGCAGACCGGACGCAGTTTTGAGTCAGAGCTTCGTATTTTGCGCGACGGACGCGCTAAGTTGAAGGGCGCGGTCGCTCGTTTGAACCCGTACATCGACTCGGATGGGCTTCTTCGGGTTGGAGGCAGGCTCCGGAAGGCGGATCTTCCATATGAGACTCGCCATCCTCTGTTGTTGCCCAAGGGCGGACCCTTGGTGCAGCTTTTGGTGTCTGATCGACACATTCGTAACGCCCATGCTGGGTGCAATGCTTTGTTGGCTATTTTGCAACGCGAATTTTGGATATTGTCTGCCCGAAGAGCAATCCGTAGTGTTCTGTCTCGATGTATTGCATGTTATAGGTTGAAGGCATCCACGATGCAACCACAGATGGGTGATTTGCCCGCTGATCGAATCCGACCTTCGAGACCGTTTGACGGCGTTGGAACCGATTTTGCCGGTCCCTTTTCGATCAAGGCTTCTCCCTTTCGTAATGCCCGTAGTGTGAAGGGCTATTTGTGTGTATTTGTTTGTTTGGCCACCAAGGCTGTCCATTTGGAGGTGGTATCGGCTCTGACTACGGAGGCCTTCGTCGCCGCGTTGGATCGCTTTGTTTCGCGTCGAGGTCTACCTTCCCTTATTAGGTCTGACAACGGCACAAACTATATGAACTGTAAATTATCCAAGGATGTTTCTGTGTTTATTGATAAAAATTGTACTAGTTTAAGTCAAATTGCTGCCCAAAGGGGAATAACCTGGAAGCTTAGTCTCTATGTTGCCCCCATTGGGGAGGGATTTTTGAAGCGGCTGTGAAATCCGCAAAGACCCACCTCCGCCGCATTATCGGAGAAACGGCTCTAACTTTTGAAGAGCTGGCCACAGTGTTTTGTAAAGTTGAGGCATCCTCAACTCTCGTCCTCTCTGTCCGCTATCTCCAGATCCAAATGACTTGGAAGCTCTCACCCCTGGTCATTTTTTGGTGGGAGGGCCGTTGAAATGCCCTGCCCGAATATCTCGTGGAAGGATGAACGTGGAGGTCGGTTGTCGCGTTTTCAAATGTTGCAGCAAATGAGCCAGGACTTTTGGCGTCGCTGGTCGCTTTCTGAATATTTGCATTTGCTGCAGCAAAGAGTGAAGTGGACAGACAGGACTGAGCTCTCCCAGGGAGGGTGTGATTTAGTATTGTTAAAAGAGGCAAATTTGCCCTCATTGCTTTGGCGACGAGGCCGCATATTACGTTTGATTCTTGGCGGAGATGGCACTCCGCGTGTGGCTGAGGTGTTGGTCGACGGTTCGATTTTAAGGAGAGCTGTGACCTCTCTCGCCCGCCTTCCCGTAGAGTAAGCTAGCGGTCTGCTTCTCAGACCGGGACGGGGGGATGTTTGTAATAAAATCTATGTTGTTTTGTCCGTTCGCCGCCGTAATATTCTAGCGCGTGCGGTAGTTTCATATTAGTAGCGTCGTCGCCCGCTCGGCCGGCGTCGGCAGTCGCGGAGCGACCATTTTGAATTCAGTATTAAGTTTGGACATCGCGCGGGAGTGGCTGCGCCGCATGAAATTGCTCGCGTGAATGGCATGGCGGACGGCCGCCATTTGTCCTGACATAATGGTTTGATTTTACCACGCGGAGAGGTCCGCGCGTCTTTTGCTTGTTAACTAGTTTGAGTTATATTTGTGAATTTCCTGTTTGTTAAATAACTATTGAACATTTGTGTTTGTGAAACCTTTTACTTTGACTGTTTCTTGTGAGATGCGAATCGTGGCTGCCTGGGGACGCCGAAATTCAAGGTTGCCGAGTGGAACTGCTAGACGCAGATCAGGCTTTTTCTGGGGATTGAGATCTCATGGGGCAGGTTGGGTGATTTAGGGAACAACCCCCTCCTCTTCCGAAGACACTCGAAATTGGATCCGAAGAGCAGAAGATTAAGTTTGGTAAGTGACCCTTGGGTTTGTGGGTGGTTGTAGCTATTAAGTTAGGTTTAATATACAGGGTTCTGTAGTTCCCGTTGTAAACTACAGTGGTAGCAGACTGCGTATAGGTTAGGTTAGGTTAGTCGGACAGACGTAGTGTCGGGTCGAGGTTTTTTACCGGTATTTTTTTTACCCGGTAAATTTTTCGGTACCGAACCCTCCCGCCCTTTCGTCTGCCCGGAATCTCTGCGCACAAAGTAAAAACACCGTTTTTCTCGTAATTTTTTGTAGATTTTTTTGGCATATAAAGTAAAAAACGTTTGTCAGACCCATTAACACAGGCAGCAGTTATTCTAACCTCAGACGAATGAAAAAAGAATAGACATGACATACTTACGAAAAATCGTGCCTACCTAAACCCGGCGAAGACAAAGGATTTGGTACAAAGATGGCGGCTTGCCCATACTAATACATAAAAAAACCTGCCGCATAACTACTGTTTGAATATAGATTGTTATGCTGGGTCATTATTTTTTACGAAGTCTATGATTCTAACGCACTGGCCTACGTGTACTGGAGACATGGAATGAGGTGTTGTAGTTTGTAGTAGGGTAGACTGACACCGACAATCATTGATACATTGACTTGACATTGACATAACATCCGATATTTACTTATCAAGTTGAAGTTAAACTCGGGTTTTCTTGGGGTTTTCCCTTTTCCATGTTTTTCTTGGAGATGAAATTCTCATTCTGCAACCAATACGTAGGTAGATTTTATAAAAACAAACACTTTTATTTTATGTGCCTAAGTAGACCCGACAGAACTATATGTAAAACTGTGTACTTCTTACATCTTTGAATCTTGTAGAGTGATTTCATATCTATATCTAGAATTGTTATAAAAACAAATACATTGTGTTAGGATAGTTATGGTGTCTAAAACGTAGTGCATTCTCTTTGACGGTGTCTATTATAAAATGCAAACAATATGGATCGTTGTGAACTGTGCAATTGGTGTTCGTGAATGTGGCGCAGCAGGCGTCCGTTTCCGAACCCACGCCAGTCTGCCCTCTGGAATCAAAATGCGAGGAATACCGAAAACTCCGACTATTTCCAAGAGATCATAGTTAATGGTGGGTGCTTACTCCTATTCCTATTGACTGCACGGATTGCTTTACAATCAAGTCCTACCAAAAAATATATGCTCTACCTTACTTTTGCCTTAAAAGTTATGAACGCTCACTCGCTTTTGTGTTAGTCACAACAACCACCCACTCTGAATTGTGTTAATCTTTCAACAACTAAAACAACCTCCTTGCCTCAATGGTCATCAATGACTGACACACTTGAGGTCCCAGGTTTGATTCCTTCGTCGGATCGGATCAAGATGGAAAATGATCTATTTCAGATTGGCCTGGGTCTTTGACAAAACGCTTTCTTTCAAGAATCATATTGAGATTTTAAATGGCAGAATATAGTTAATATTTATTTTCAAAAAACTATGTTAAGCAGATTCAAAAATAATTAGGCGAGTTTACTTTGCTTTATGCCAGTTATTATTAACTTAATTACGTCAAGGGGGAGGAGAGGAGAGAACACAAGCTGTCCTTAAGGTTTCAACTTTTGACCTTTCCTTTTCCCCACCGACCTTCATAAATCTTGTAAGATACTAACAGTTAGCCAATTATTTATATTAAGCACAGTCCTAAAAATGTAGATACCACCCTTAATATTACAAAATATATTTTTTAAACAGTTTATTTTAAGAACAATGTTTGTAAAACTATACCTACATATTTGAAAAATATCTTCATCTACAAACTCATCCTTTTAAAAAAATTATAATTTTTCAAACTAGATCAAATCATCTTTTATATTCATTAAATTTGTAGGAAAGCATTAATTTTTTTTTATAAAAAGTTTAAAACATTAAAAATTTTTAAAAGGGTTTTTACACGACTGACCAAAAAGGAGTGTTATGTTTTCAGGCTCATGTATGTATGTATATGTAAGTTTTTATCCTGAACGTTTTAACAGACTTGATGTGAGATGCTTTAGACCCTTAATTTTCCGAGGGATATATAAGATTTTTCAACATAAAAACAAACATGTGGTTATATATGCGATAAATAGCAGACTAAAAATAAAATTTGATCAATCTTATCGAGTGGGTATCAAATTGAAGGGGCTTTAAAGGCGATTTCAAAATGTATATAACTTATAAGTGGTTTTGTATGTATTTATTGAGCAAAACTCGTCAGTCGTGTTTTTTCTTTTAATAATTGGCTTGTTTAAATTGTTAGTTTTAAAAACCGGCAAAGACTTGCGCACCGAGGGTTTTGTACATGCAAAGCATCTCACATTATAGCGCTTTAACTCAAAGACCAACTAGTTCCAAAAACAAATTTAACTTGCAGTTCTGATCCCTGTGATTCGATACTTACATTGAGCGCAAAATTAAGTTTGTCACGTTTTTTGAAGCTGGTGGCCAAGTGGCCAAGTAAATGGATATCAGCCTGAGGCCGGATAGGACTCTAGTTCAAATCCTACCTGTAATCAGCATGAGTTTGTAGATCGAATCTGACTCATGTATGGTAGTTTTCTCATAGACCACCACCTGCTTCCTGTGAAGGAAAACATCATAACGAAACCTGCACATTGGCTGTTTGTTTACTAGGTGTATACGGACGAACGCCATCTAGTGGCAGTAGTCGTAAAAGTCATGTTAGATGCAACTTGAATAAAATCTGACAACAGTGTTAATCTATACATATAATATAATATAATCTATATATCTATATCTATTCTATCTTCTATATCTTACATCTATACATATAATACAAGTTAATTATTAAAAATAAAAAACACGACTGACAAGTTTTTAAGGCCACAAAAAGTACATACAAACATATAAGTAATATACATTTTTGAAATCGCTCTTTAAAGCTCCTTCAATTTGATACCCCACTCGATAAGATTGATCAAATTTAATTTTTTTATTCTGCTATTATTATCGCATATATAATCCGCCATTTTGTTTTTTATGGATGACGTCATATAGCCTATGTCACTCGGAGGAATGCAAGGAATCTAAAAATACCCTCTCACATCAAAATCTGTTAAGCCATTCAGGACTTCTATGGTGGAATAAAACTTACAAACATTACATACATACATACATACATACTTACATACATACATGAACCCTGAAAACATAACACTCCTTTTTTGGTCAGTCGTGTAAAAATATTTTGTCTGTACATTTAGTATTTTTGACTAAAATGGATAGAGGGACACTTAAAAAGAACAATAGAAAGCAAAAAAAATTTTTTGGAATTTCTTGTCTGTCTGTCTGTCTGTCTGTCTGTATGTATGTACGCGTTTCACGCAAAAACTTCTGGACGGATTTGAATGAAACTTTTTTTGTTGTATAGCTATTAAGCCTGGGCAACATATAGGCTATAATTCATTTTGAAAACTGGAACACCTGATGAAGAACCATAACGGAACAGCTAAACTATAAGTAATATGGAAATGGTGCCTTAACAAAAATCATTACGACAACCTGGATGAGCATTTTCTTGCTGACGTATAAAAATTGAAGATCTGGAACATCTGATGAAAAGCTCCAAGTGACCAGCTACACTATAACATATATGGAAATGGCGCCTTAGCAAAAACAGTTCGACCTGATGAGCATTTTCTGCTGACGTACTAAAAATCTGAAGATCTGGAACATCTGATAAATAACTTCAAGAGACCAGCTAACACTATAACATAAACGGAAATGGCGCCCTTAGCAAAACTTGGTTAATCTGATGAGCATTTTCTGTAGACGTATAAAAATCTAAGATCGGAACACAGGAAACAGTTTGGAACACAAAAAAGACTTTTCATCTAAGCGAAACTTCATGCGGGCGAAGCCGCGGGACAACAACAGCTAGTAGTATAATAACACACTCGTTAAGAAAGGAAGAACACTTTTTAGGGTTCCGAAGTAAACAACATGAACCCCTTATAGTTTCGTCATGTCTGTCTGTCCGTCCGTCCGTCCGTCCGTCCGTCCGTCTGTCTGCGGCTAATCTCAGACTACTAGTACTAGAAAACTGGTAATTTGGTAAAGATATACATATTTATTACGCGGGAGCGAACTGTAGTAATAAAAATTACGAGGAAAAATATATTTTTTTAGGGGGCTCCCCTACACCTCCAAAGTGGGGATAATTTTTTTTTCTCTCGATTATACCATCGTGTGGGGTTTATCATTTGATAGCTCTTTTTAAACATATTATGAGTGTCTTGAAGAACATTTTTTGATTTAGGGATCCGTGTGCGATAATATTTAACTTTTAAAGTGATACAATTTTGCAATAGAGTCAAGTGTCCCCTTCGAACAGGAAAATGGTGGAGGGTGGATACATGTGAAAAAATTATAATAACTAGAAAATATAAATGAATTTAAAAGGAAAATTATCACGGCTATGTAGACTTTTACACGTTAATGAGTAATAGACGATAAACTTACAAAAATTGATTTTAGTATGAAAAATATTCGTAGGAACAATCTCTTTTCAATTTTTTTCTTTTTTTTTTTAGGTTTATACAACGCATTTCTACAGGATAGGTACCTTCGGAACCCTCCTACATTGTTCGTGGCCCGACACGCACTTGACCAATTCATTATTTTTATACTTCTAACAACATACATTTTCAATTTTCAGATTTTATTCTTGTACACACGTTTTTGCCTTTTGAGGTTACGGAATCCTAAAATTTATGATTTGTGAAAGGTTTTTTGGTCGAACATTAGAGTACAATAGACAAAAAACTTAAACAAGAGCTAGTAAATATGATAAATGTGAGTTCATAGTTTGGTTATTGTTTTCTTTACAGAAACGAAATTATCTATAGATGGGGGGAACGTACGCCAGTTGGTATTGGAGTGCCTCACTGAGCCGGGGTCGTTGGACGTCAGCTCTCTGCCGCACTACAGCACTCGGCAAGTGTTCGACGAGTTTTACATTCAGGGCTGCTTGCTCGGCGCCGCTTCGGTGAAGAGCGTGCTGAGCGCGCTCAACGCCAGCGTCGAGGTCAAGCTCCAGCTCGAGCGCGTGCACGAGCCGCTGCTAGCTGCGCACTTCGCCGGCCTGCGCGTGCGCAAACTCAACCTCGACACGTTGGCCCCGTTCCGGACGAGGCTCGAAGAGGACTTCTTTACTACGTTCGGAAACGACTCCACTCTGGTCAGTCTCTGGACGAGGGGAGTCGAATACGAGGCGCCTCCGAGCGGGCTCGAGAAGTGGACGTCGACGAACGCCTCGATCAAGCGGCTGCCGCGCGGGGTTCTGTCGACGCTCAAGGAACTGTATCTAACGGAACCGCTGCTGAATGACTGGAGCGGCGCTGGAGGAGGCCGTGCGGCTGCAGAACCTGAGCGTGATCGCGGCGGGTTCGGGCCGGCTGCCGCGCCTGCCCGCGCTGCGCACGCTGTGGCTGCAGGGCTGGCGCGGGCTGGACGCTGCGCCGCTGGACTGCGCGGCGCTGCAGTCGCTGGCCGTGGTGGGCGCGCCGCTGCGGCCGGCGGCCGGCTGGCTGGCGCGCTGTCCCCAGCTGCGCCGGCTGCTGCTGCAGACGCCGCTGCTGGAGCTGCCGCGCGAGCTGCTGCGGCCCGCGCGGGCGCTCACGCACACTCACGCTGCGCGGCGCGGGGCTCACGTCGGACCGGCTGCCCGACGACCTGCTCGAGACCAATACCGAGCTCACCACTATCAATCTGTCTCACAATGAGTTGACGTCTGTCCCGAGGTAATTATTTTCTTTTTCAATTTTTACAAGCATTTTACTGTGACTTTCCGTCGTCATACGGAACATGTTGTTTTCCCAGTGCATCATTCTTCCGGCGGCTGGAGAAGCTGTCGGAGCTGGACCTGTCGTGGAACCAGCTGTCGGCGCCGCCGGCCGCGGCAGACTCCGCGCCGCAGCGGTTCCCGGCGCTGCCCGCGCTGCGCGTGCTGCATCTCGATCACAACCCGCTCAATGACTCCTGTCCCGAACAAGGCACTGACCAAGTCAAAGCCCCTCGTAAGTACCCACATTTTATTTAGTCAGATAAGTAAGACTACAATCACAAGCAAATAAATTTCTATATAACTTATGCTCAGCCTTTCAGCAACCTTTACATAAAGTGGGTGGGGATGATTTTTCCTCTTTTTATTTTTATGGTGAGAGAGGTATTGTGAAATATGTTTTTGTTTAAAAATATTGTACTTTACAAATAAGAATTCTGATTTAATGGTCCATTCAAGAAATATAATATTGAGAACTGAATTTAAACGTGTGCCACAGAGAACTCGTGGCTGCAGCAACTGACGTCGCTGACGACCCTCACTCTGAAGAACACGTCCACCGTCCGCGTGTGCAAGGACTGGCTGACGCTGATGCCGCTCCTGCGGACCCTCGACCTACAGCACAACCGCATCTCCGAGCTCGAGGTAACCAACACCACGTGACATGAGGCTGCAGCAGCTGACGACCCTCACTCCTGAAGAACACGTCCACCGTCCGCGTGTGCAAGGACTGGCTGACGCTGATGCCGCTCCTGCGGACCCTCGACCTACAGCACAACCGCATCTCCGAGCTCGAGGTAACCAACACCACGTGACATGAGGCTGCAGCAGCTGACGACCCTCACTCTGAAGAACACGTCCACCGTCCGCGTGTGCAAGGACTGGCTGACGCTGATGCCGCTCCTGCGGACCCTCGACCTACAGCACAACCGCATCTCCGAGCTCGAGGTAACCAACACCACGTGACATGAGGCTGCAGCAGCTGACGACCCTCACTCTGAAGAACACGTCCACCGTCCGCGTGTGCAAGGACTGGCTGACGCTGATGCCGCTTCTGCGGACCCTCGACCTACAGCACAACCGCATCTCCGAGCTCGAGGTAACCAACACCACGTGACATGAGGCTGCAGCAGCTGACGACCCTCACTCTGAAGAACACGTCCACCGTCCGCGTGTGCAAGGACTGGCTGACGCTGATGCCGCTTCTGCGGACCCTCGACCTACAGCACAACCGCATCTCCGAGCTCGAGGTAACCAACACCACGTGACATGAGGCTGCAGCAGCTGACGACCCTCACTCTGAAGAACACGTCCACCGTCCGCGTGTGCAAGGACTGGCTGACGCTGATGCCGCTCCTGCGGACCCTCGACCTACAGCACAACCGCATCTCCGAGCTCGAGGTAACCAACACCACGTGACATGAGGCTGCAGCAGCTGACGACCCTCACTCTGAAGAACACGTCCACCGTCCGCGTGTGCAAGGACTGGCTGACGCTGATGCCGCTCCTGCGGACCCTCGACCTACAGCACAACCGCATCTCCGAGCTCGAGGTAACCAACACCACGTGACATGAGGCTGCAGCAGCTGACGACCCTCACTCTGAAGAACACGTCCACCGTCCGCGTGTGCAAGGACTGGCTGACGCTGATGCCGCTTCTGCGGACCCTCGACCTACAGCACAACCGCATCTCCGAGCTCGAGGTAACCAACACCACGTGACATGAGGCTGCAGCAGCTGACGACCCTCACTCTGAAGAACACGTCCACCGTCCGCGTGTGCAAGGACTGGCTGATGCTGATGCCGCTTCTGCGGACCACTCGACCTACAGCACAACCGCATCTCCGAGCTCGAGGTAACCAACACCACGTGACATGAGGCTGCAGCAGCTGACGACCCTCACTCTGAAGAACACGTCCACCGTCCGCGTGTGCAAGGACTGGCTGACGCTGATGCCGCTCCTGCGGACCCTCGACCTACAGCACAACCGCATCTCCGAGCTCGAGGTAACCAACACCACGTGACATGAGGCTGCAGCAGCTGACGACCCTCACTCTGAAGAACACGTCCACCGTCCGCGTGTGCAAGGACTGGCTGACGCTGATGCCGCTTCTGCGGACCCTCGACCTACAGCACAACCGCATCTCCGAGCTCGAGGTAACCAACACCACGTGACATGAGGCTGCAGCAGCTGACGACCCTCACTCTGAAGAACACGTCCACCGTCCGCGTGTGCAAGGACTGGCTGACGCTGATGCCGCTTCTGCGGACCCTCGACCTACAGCACAACCGCATCTCCGAGCTCGAGGTAACCAACACCACGTGACATGAGGCGGCAGCAGCTGACGACCCTCCTCTGAAGAACACGTCCACCGTCCGCGTGTGCAAGCGCGTGTGCAAGGACTGGCTGACGCTGATGCCGCTTCTGCGGACCCTCGAGCTGGGGGCGCTGTTTTCACTTAGCTATGAACATTGGGTGTTTATCAATAAATCGCATAGATCGTGCGTAGATTTTCAACCAATAACGAACCATTCGATCTGGTATTGCAATGAAAGAAAACTTTAGTTCATCCTAAATTCGTTTTCTACTCTTTTATGTCGCACTGTATACGAGTATGTAAGTTATGGAGTAAGTGATGTTTCGGCATAAACTGACATGTCCCTATCGAGGTGTCCTTGGAATAGATTGTAATTTTTGTTGAACAATGGCATGATATGACCCGTATGCCGCCCGTAGCGCACCGCGCTGCAGCCGGTGCGCAGCCAGCCCAGCGAGCTGCTGCTGCAGGGCAACAACGTCAGCGCCATCGTCTACACGGAGGAGGACACCCTCAGCGGCGCCGACAACAACCTAGTGAGTGTTCACTCTAATGTTTTTAATTAGCTATTTAGCGACCTTTTAACTCGGGCAAGCAAAGCAATTCAAGCATCAGGTGTCTCTCTGTTTTCAGATTTTCATGTGTCTATTCTATGAAGGTTTTAGTGTACTAATTACGCCTTTCTTTATAAATAATACGAGTTATCTATAGAACGGCAAGGAGCCGCGAAGCTACCTAGCGCTGGCATAGACGCCCGGTACGAAGTATAGGTAGGTACGTATACACGTATGTAGGTGCCGGGCGTGTACGTAAAAACGTAAATAAACATACGAAAAATGTAATGTTGCCATTTCGACTTCAATAAAAATTTGCTTTAGTAAATATGCCCATTGCATAAAGTACATTTTACTCTACCTTTATCCTCGAAGGTTTAAAAAAAATAGAAACGTCCGTCTACCCGTGCGAAGCGGGAACGGGATGCTAGTACATAATATTTTTCCAGACGAATCCTTGGCAGACGACAGTGAAGCTGGGCTGGAGGTCTCGGCTGCGCTGCGACTGCGCCATATACCGGTTCGCGCTGGCGCTGCGGCGCTGGCCGGCGCACGCGCACGTGTCGCCGCTGCAGTGCGCGGGCGGCGGCCGGCTGCAGCTCGCGGCGCTGGACGCGCTGGCGTGTGCGGCGGACTGCGGGGCCGCCTGCGCGTGCCGGGCCGTGCCGGCGCGCGCAGCTCGAGGGCAGCTGCGACCGGCTGCCGGGGAACGACAGCGTGCGCGCGGACTACCAGTGGGTGAGTACTGTTACAGTGCAGGACCTCACGTATATTAAACATCATAGATGCGTAAAACTTTATTCAAGTAAGTAAATTGGCAGCTAGCATTAATGTCACTTTGTGAAATAATGTGGCCAGTGTTAGGGTAAAATAATGATGCGTTCAGTTTTTATTCAATCATAGCAAAGATTGATATCAATAAAATCTTAATTCTCAGACTCAGAGACATTTTCCAAAAATATGCAAATCTCATTGCCGTCGCCGCTTTCGTCCAGCAGTTGGGCTTTGTGTCTTTTGGCTACCAGTTATTTGCTATAATGATAGTTGAAATTAAATGTTATTATTAAATGAAAGAAAAATATAAAAAACTAAATGAATTTGTTTTACGTTGATAGGTATATCCATTTGTTTTCAAATAACTATACAAAATGTTATCACGCACCGGAGTGAAGAATCTATCCCTGGCGGGTTTGGGACTGGAGTCGTTCCCGGCCGCCGACACGCTGCCGCCGGAGCTGGCCACGCTGGACCTCCGGAACAACTCCCTGGGTGCGGGGGAGGGGGCGGGGGAGGGGGCGGGGACGGCGGCGGCGCTGCTGCGCGCGCGGCCCGCGCTGCGCGTGGCGCTCGCCGGGAACAGCCTGGACTGCCGCTGCGGCCGCAGGGACTTGCTGGACACGCTCATGGAATACAAGGTTGGGACATTGCGTGTGGCGTGATACAGTACATGCTTGTTCATTACTCTGCATGTGTCTGGTTCGGTCAGGTCGAGTGATCTTTTCAGGTAATGTTTGAGGTTTTCCACCTTTCCCTCTGTTCAGGAGCGCGTGGTGGATTTTGAGTTACTGCAGTGCTTGGACGGCATGGCCACAAGCGGCGGCGTGCGGGCGTGGCCGGCGGCCTGGCCGCGCTGCTGCTGCTGCGCTGGAGCGTGCTGGCCGCGGCGTCGCTGGCCGCGCTGGCCGCGCTCGCGCATCCCAAGCTCCCAGGGCCAAGCTCAAGGTCGGTCACCAACTAATTGCGAGTTACTACTCTGGAGCTTTTTACGGTTCCGTACCTCAAAAAGGCCAAAAACAGAACCCTATGTCTGACGCCAACGCTTAAAGATATCAAGTTGAAATTAATATTAAATAATTGATTCACGGTCTCTTTCAGCAGTAAAATAATCAAAATTATATGTGTTGACCACAGACATAATATTACCTGAGACCCCGCAAGTCTCATCGCCTGCATAGAAAACGAGCGTGTCGTGAGCGTGATTTTTTTACCTACTGTGAAAAAAATGTCACATAAGCCTTTGATTTAATGATGGGAACGCTCGCCATCCATGCAAACGATTCAAAGGTGTCGCCGCCGCCACCCTTTACTTTCCAAATTGATACTGTAAGCAATTTTACAATACCGATATTACTAGTCGTTCATCGCCGAGAACTTAGACCTCGCGATTATTATTTTAAAATATCTCAAAAACGGCTGAACTGAACCGATTTGTTTGCGCAACGAACTTAAAAATTCTATGGATAGTTGCTACACGTATTCTTAATATCATCGAAATTAATTCAAACGGTTCGAGAGTTATCGCGGAACAAACATTACATACAAACAATATATGCATTTTTTATCAACTTGATTAACTCTCGAATCATTAATCCGATTTTTGATGAAACTTGGAATATACATAAGAAATTATTAATAAAATGTTTAAGTTTGTTGTGCATCTAAATAGGTCAAACCGTTTTTAAGATATTCGATTTTTTATTTAAATACCTATTCTATTTTAATTTTCGCGAGGAGTTCCGTTTTTTGCAATTTTGAGGTACGGAACCCTAAAAAAATACATGACACAGAATATCATTCCTTTGTCATTATCATTCCTCTGTTTCCAAATCTATTAAGCTTTTCACAGAATCACGGTCTAGCTTTTTCTGTGCGGTACAGCATTATTTGCCTTTTTTGAAAAAAAAATGAGATTAGTGATCGTACCACTAAGCTAAACGACGTGTGAACGTATAGTTCGTTTTAACATTCATTGCGTGTTTTAAAAGATAAGCCCTACAACACTCCTTTTTAAAAGAGGCAATGTATTTTAAATAAACAATACACACTCGCATACATAGTTTTCTTTGTAAAATCGCCAAATCCGTGCCGGGAACACAAAATAATTGTTTTTTTAGTTAAAAACAACACCATTTTAAAACAAAATTACTTACCGATGAAAAGAAATGTTTCCTTTATCTGTGTCCTCCTTTTTGTGTATTGTTTCTTCCAACTCAATACCGCGCAATTAGGCATTTTTTACTTTTTGTAATACGTCCTGGCCACGAGAACGTTCGACCCGCGGACTGAATGAACGAGCGTTAAGTGAAGTTAGATCATCTTCCTTTTTACACGCGAAGTACATACACTTGCGGGGGTCTAGGTAATATTATGTCTGTGGTTGGCCCCCTAAATATAAACGCAATAATCAAGTAAAAATGCCTCTATTGCTTAATTTTAGCAAAGAATAAACCTTATATAACATCATAACATAAGAATTCAATAGAAGTTACAACAGATTCGTTAAAAATCTGACCGAACTCTCGAACGCGTATTCTCGGGTAAAATAGCAAAAGTGAATCGTTTCTTTTAGTTGATACAGTAAAAATTAACGAGTACAGCTCAAAAACATATCATGCTATTAATTCTCAGGTGAGTGTATTAACCAATAAGGGAACATAGATTCGGCCAGCAGCGGATCTAGGATTTTTTTCTGACTATGCATGTTTGGGGGGGTGCAACAAATCGACATCCGTCGTCCTAATGCTATTGCCATCTGCTTGTTCTCTTCTCTCTCACTACGCCACTGCAGAAGGACCAGATTTGCAAAAAATCAAGAAACTCCGAGCATAGCGCGCTCCATCGCCCTTTGGGTGACCTTTGTCTTGAGACACTGCGGTATTTTGGAAGAAAAAATATATCGCGGAGCTTCCCGAACGCTGCCCAGCCGAGTTACCTACTTAACACTTTGCAACTGACTGGTTGAGCACCTTTACTCCATTTGATGATACTCTTAAATAATAATGAAGAAAAATGTGAATACCAAGTATTAAGTACTTCCGGAAAAAATAACTGTACTTTGATAAGTGAAGCGGTGGTGGCTGACTGGTGGTAGGGCGCCCGCCTGTGGCTGCAAAGGTCCCAGGTTTATATGATGCCCGTGCTATATTAGTTCGTATACCAATCTGACTCATGTATTAGGGCATGCATACCGGAATTCCGGAATATCGTAATTCCGGTATCTCGGACAGATTTTTTCGATATTTCAATACCGGAATTGAAGGGCAAAATACCGTAATACCGGTATTCTTTTTTTTTTCTTTTTTATTAAAAATGGGCTTGCTCTTGACCACAATCTTGCCCGAGGACACAGATGACGTCTACGGTGTAACGAGCTTACCCAGAAGCAGCCTATTTACTCTGTTTTTGAAGAGAGTCGGGTTGTACATTGTACGTGCTCGGGAATAGGGCATGCAATACCGGAAAGTTATCAATACCGGAACTGATTTTCGGTACTAGAGACCTAATACCGGAATTCCGGTACTAGTTCCGGAATTGGCACAATTTATTTAATCTCTATAAATCTATACTTATTAGATAACATAGTGTATTTAGATAAAAGAACAATCGTCTAATCAGTACACCGCATAGGTGCACAGCACACTCGCTATAAGATATTGACGACTACCAAAGTCTGCAGAAAATTATAGAGTACGAGCTCGGTGCGAGCGGGGAAAACAGCGCGGGGACCGGTTAGCAACTAACCAATCAAGTGAAAAACTAAGTACATAATTTTTTATATTAAAAATTCTAAATTACTCCACGTGCGTTGGTTAGTGGCAATTGCATACCGAAAGGGACATAGGGCACCAATGTATGGGCTCCGTCCCCACCACCAACACAAATGGGACTGATACCAAAGTGTTTCTAAAATGTCTATTGTTTCATTAAAATACTTTTTATTTTATAAATCAGTGGGATTAATTTAAAAAAAAAATTGTAAAATAATTGAGCTCAAACTAAAAATGTATGGGATCTACCAACTTTACAAATGAAGCTGAGTGCAAAAGTGTTTCTAAAGTATTTACTATTTCATTAAAATCCTATTTCTTTCATAAATAAGTGGGGTTAATTAAAAAAACAATATTTTGTAAAAATATTTGGGCTCAATATAAAAATGTATGGGATAAATATTTGTAAAACGTTCGATACCATGAAAACCCTATGCATTTGGGCAACGACTCCCATAGTAAAAAAATATCAGCTTGCCAAGATATGTCGATTGACCTGTGTTTAATTTCTGTTGGTGGGTGGGGACGATTCCTTACATAGTCATTTGAAGATTCAATTTTTTTAGTAAAATTATATTTGCATTTCTCTCAACTTAATTAATTAATAAAACAACATTTTGTAAAAATATTTGGTCTCCATTTAAAAATGTATGGGATCTACTAACACAAATGAAACTGATGCCAAAGTGTTCCTAAAGTATCTACTCATTTTATTAAAATCCTATTTCTTTCATAAATAAGTGGGGTTAATTAAAAAAACAATATTTTGGCAAAAATATTTGGGCTCAATATAAAAATGTATGGGATAAATATTTGTAAAACGTTCGATACCATGAAAACCCTATGCATTTGGGCAACGATCCCATAGTAAAAAAATATCAGCTTGACAAGATATGTCGATTGACCTATGTTTCATTTCTGTTGGTGGAGTGGGGACGATTCCGCCCATAATCATTTGAAAGATTCAATTTTTTTAGTAAAATTATATTTGCATTTCTCTCTCTCTCTCAGCCGAATGACGTCCACTGCCGATATTTGCATTTAACCCAACACAAATACAGGAAACCGACTTTTTTTGCACGTCGTCGTACAAAAAGTCAGTTTAGTGAAAGTTAGTTTCGAATGGTTTCGAATGACGAGCTGACAACTTAAACAAAAATTACAGAAACCGATAGCATTTAAATCGCATAGTATATATTTATTTATATTTTTTAGATGAACCAGACGCACTGCGAGCACCATCAGCCCTTCTTGGTTTATATTCCCCCGCACGCACCAAGCGCTTTTCATCATCATTCTTAATGCACGCACAGCGAAGCGTTGGAACCACGTTGGAACTCCCTGCCTGCGTCAATGTTCCAGAGCACGTACAACGTACAACCCGACTCTCTTCAAAACCAGAGTAAATATCTGTGTCCTCGGGCAAGATTGTGGTCAAGAGCAAGCCCATTTTTAATAAAAAAAAAAAAAGAATACCGAGTATTACAGTGTTTGACACTTCAATTCCGGTATTGAAATATCGAAAAAATCTGTCTGGGATACCGGAATTACGATATTCCGGAGATTCCGGTATGCATGCCCTAATCCCGGCGTATTGAGTCAACCGAGCGGTAGTAATTTGATCTTCGCATAATAGCTTCAGGTGACACACATTACAACAGAAGTAAAAGTAATTATTTAATGTATTTAATTCCGACCAAAACATTAAAACACGAATCTTGGTTAACTTACATGATTTTGTTGCCCTGGTTTTTTCTTGCAAAGGTCTTGATCTTGTTTCATGTCAAAAATAGGTTTCTTGAGATGGCATAGAAGTAGTTGAGGTTTCTGCTGGATGCAAGACTTAATATCATTTTCAGATAACGGAATGAAGGTGTTATCTCTGCTGGGGAAGTTGATCGCTACATATTCTTGTTTAGGCACGATAGTGATAACCTTGTTGTTGACTTGATGCGGAAGAGGGATGATTCTTGCACTACCTCGTAAGTATCGTGCATAGTTAGCGGTATTTTAATTTCAATGATAAGATATTTTTCGAGACATTCTGGTATGGACTTGAAGGCAGTTGTAGATTTCAGATAAATCATTACTGGTGATCGGCACTGATAATTCCTTGGGTAATTGTCCAGATATGATGTTTAACTCGTGCCTCAGCTGATCTGGTGATAACAAATGAAGGGGCTGAACTTTCACATGACTAATATTGGTAAACGTATTAAATAATAAGTCTTGAATATTTTTCAGAGAATACAAAATATTTTTTCGCGATTATTAAGCTGATGTTGATAAAATCCGTAGTATATAATAAATCTGATTGCACTTCTGCTAGTTTATATTGAAAGTTATTTTAACTTTTTGTTGATTGTTTTGTGGTGTAAATTCATGAGTGACTTCAAAATTCTCTCAATGAATTGAATTCAGCTTCTACGATCGAAGTTTGGTTTTTCCACAACAATGATAAGGTGTTTTTCATTATCCTTGATGATTTCTATGTCCTTTTTCATACTTTTCCGCAAAACGCTCGTCAAGGACACCGAAGAGCGAATTTGCGATGTAACCTACACTCATTGACTAACCCCGCGACGCTGTCTGGTGAGAATATTTGTTTCTTGGATTATTCATGCAGGTCGTCAATTTCCTTGTAAAGATGTAGTTCATTCGCCCCAAAGCTTAAGTTGTAAATATAATTCCATAGAGCAGTGTGATGGTTCTTTTATCTTCGTAAACAATGTATCCAGGTACTGTATATATTTATTGAGCGTTATAATACCGTCCTTGATAAGGCTCTGCAATGTTATAATGAGACAACCAGTCGCCAGTCGTCTCTAATAATATTCATGTCCGGTGAACGTGATCGAAATAGAATCCAGTTTTGTTCTGTAGACTTGATATGTTGAATGATGCTTGTGAGGGCGAAATAAATGCAATTAAAAATAAAACTAAAGATACTGCTACCGATGAAAAACAGTATTTCTTCTTGTTACCTGATTTTTGAGAAGACGGGGGAGGCGTGTCGTGTTGACTTGTTAAATCTTGATTTACGTCATCTTCCGAATCCGATTGCTTGACTGGCAAGACAGACAATTTTACGACGGGACGCTTGATTAGCCCGTTTTTAGTTTTGACTGTTACGACTCTGACTAACCCGTCTGTTCCGTTTTCAACGCAAATCTTGTTTACCTTTCAATTTGAATTTCGCGCGCCTTACCGATGCATTTATCAATCATCACAATTCGCTGTGCTGCAGTTCTATTTAGCCAATGGGGCGCCCGGACTTCCGCTGGCGCATGCGCAGATCCTACCGGTGTCTGAGAGATCAACGCTATAGGCTGGTAGCAGAAGGCTGGTGGCAGAACCAGTAAAACCTCTCCGTGTCTGTACGTGAAAGCGAAGGCGCGCGCGCACCAAACATTACAGCCCTTTTACTCAATTATTTTTAATAAAACTTCAAGTGCTCAACAGTTTTTTTGGAACTTTATAATCGTGTGTGGCTGGCCGGCCAGGTGTCTAAAGGAAGAACTATTCGTGAGGAATCGTGCTAGAAGCCTGCCTACATGGTAAGTGGTTTGTGCATTGTTCCTATTGTCTAAATCGTCTGTAGCAACGCTTATTAACGGCGAATGCTTTCAATAAGTATTCGATCCAATGCTCGGTGATTGATAGTGTACTTTCTAATTTCTACTTATCGAATCAATTTAGCCACATTTTTGGTGCCGAAACCCGGGAACTTTGGATACCTACCTTTCCAGTCTGCCGCCAAATACCAATTCGATTTAGTAATTGCTACTTCATTTACCGTATTCCACGCTTATTATACTTACTAGTACAGCTAAAACGAATAAACATAACATTTTGTTTCAATTACTAATCGGAAAAACAAGTCTTTGTTCCATTTTGTTTTGTTGAGTACCTTTACCTACCGATTTATCGTTGATTTAAGATGGCTTCCATCAGTTTCTAGAATATTTGTTGAAAATAAATTCTTTTGCTCGTTTTATACTTTTATTAGCATAAAATTATCTACCGTTTTACCGTTCGCAATAATACAATATTGCAAATCCACCTTTCCTCATAATTTTACATGTTGATAGTTCGTTATAACTCGACTACTTTTTTCCAACCGTTCAACGTTTCCTCTTGATATTTATTTATCGAAAAATTTATTTCTGTTTCAAATTACGAAATATTTTTTATCGTGACGTTGTATCGTTTATCGTATCATATTTTTCAACGAATTTTTGGTGCGTTCCTACATTTTCATTATTACCGTTTTAGGTTAAAAATCATAGTTTTTTGTTTTTACAAAAAAACTGATTTTTATTTTTTTTATTTACCGTACATTAACGAATATCGCAAACCGTTTTTAGTGTTCCTAACGCTCATTTAATTCATCCTTATCAATTTAATTTATTTCAATTTAAAACTCAGGTGACCGAAGGTGACAATATTACCTGTTGTCGTGTAATACCGCCCCAGTGATTCTCGTCGATTCTTGTGAACGCGGTCTCGCTGAAGACGTTCGCAACTAAACTTTTTTATCGAATCCGAATATTTGTTGCTATCAGGTTTTATTGTTTTGATATTAATTATGTCTTTACTATCAAGGCATAAATCTAAACCTACTATTAAAAAGGGTATCGAAAATACGTACACTATTAATAATTTGCCCAGTTTGCGACGTAAACGAACTATAGCATATAATCGCTTAACGAAGGCTTTGGGAAGTAGGTACCTTAGCCAATACCGAGTGAATCACAAGTAGGGTTATTTCTTTCATATTGTCAGTGAAATGGGAAAACGATTGCTGATAGTTTTCATGACTCCCATTTTATTATTTTGGACCTTCTTAAGGATGATGCCGATGAGGAGTGACGTTGATGAAGTTCAGGATCGATTTTGACGAATTGTATTTTTCAAGTGTTGCCAGCAATTCAACGAAAATTTGAACAACGTTCATCTCCAACAAGCTGATCACTTCCGAAACATAATTCATTGACCGGTTCGCACAGTGGAAATATGCGGTTACCAAAAAATTTCGTTGCCAACTTTTTTTCCGGTGCTACTCAAGGAATGGCCTGAGTTCATTGCAACTTATAACGCGTTGATACATGATTCTACCTCCTTATGTAATATTGAGAAATTTCACTTTATCTTCGTGTCAGTTTTTAAGTGGTGATGCTTTTATCGTTCATTAGAACTTTTCCTGTTGCAAGTGAACATTATTTAAGTGCGTACGAGGCTCTCAAGTCCCGTTATGTAAGATAAACGCGAATTAGCGTTTACGTGCTGGCGTGATATCTTGGACGTTAGTTTAAAGACTTCGAACGCTCAAGATTTTCGACGCGCCTTAGACACGATCGATGAGAACTTAATCAATTTTAAAAACTTTAAAATTACCTACCGATAAATGGGATTTTTGTTTCTTTGTTATAATGTTCTTGGCCAAACTCGATACCAAATTAAGACGCGAGTTTGAGGAAAAAACATACCGATATTGAGCTTCAAGCAGTATAACCATTTAAGGGCATTCTTACACTCTAAAGGTGAAGCATTAATTCGCGACACGCACTTTTCGAATGTTACCAATAAAACCGCTAACGTTTCAAAGGACACACCGGGAACTTCACAGAAGTTCAAGCGACATAACGTCACGCATTCGCTTGTCGCTCCCACCGTCACTACTCATAAAAATGTTGGTGATAAACAACAAGCGAAACCTGCTCATAATTCGAGCACTCCGATTCGTAAATGTGCCTACTGTCGTAATGAACATCACATCTCGGCCTGTAGTGATTTTTTGGCAAAATCAATAGATGAGCGCATGGCTGTGGCCACTGAAAAGAAATGGTGCTACAATTGTCTTAACGCATCCCATTCAGTGCGAGAGTGCACATCAATGTTTTCATGTCGACAATGTAGACGTAAACACCACACTTTGCTACATAAGGAGCCGGCGGCAAGCTCGGCGACCTTAGTGGCTCAGGATTCGTTGACTCAGTCTGATCCAACCGTAACCACAACCGTGTTACTGGCAACAGCTCTCGTCCAGATTCGTGATGCTTCTGGTGATTTTCATACATTTCGCGCGTTATTTGACACCGGCAGTCAAAACAATTTTCTCACGGCTCACGCCGCTCAACGATTAAATCTAAAACCTATAACTGGTAATATCAACGTTTATGGGTTAGGGGGCAGCCCTGCCTCAGTCAGTGGCTTTGTTACATGCGACATTGGCACCAACTGTAACGTAAAGTTTCGTCTGGGAATGCTCGTCATACCGAGCATTTGCGGAGATCAACCGATAGCAAGGCTAAATACGAAAGGATGGGAGGAGGTCAAAACACTACCGCTAGCTGATCCTGGTTTTGACATCCCTGGTCCAATCGACGTCTTGTTAGGTGCCGACGTCTTTGCTGAGTCACTTCTCGAACAACGTCTGAAGGGTAACGCCTCTCAACCGCGAGCTTTTAACTCAGTCTTCGGCTGGCTTCTTCTTGGGAAGTCCAGACTCGCATCGTCCAGCTCTACCAGACGAGTAGCCCCTTTTCTACCGTAGACGATAGTTTAAACAAAATTGTTCAACGTTTCTGGGAAATCGATAACGTTCCACAAATCTTCCCGATTGACCCCAGAAGAGCAACGCTGTGAGAATAGTTTTCAGTAATCACTACCGTGACGAGACAGGTAGATATGTAGTTTGTCTCCCCCTTCAAGGACGACGAGGAGCCAGTTCTTTGAGAGGTTCTCCGAGAAGATAGCCTTACGACGCTTTCATGCGCATTGAAAGGCGTCTGTATCGCGATCACAATTTAAACCAACAATACAGTGGAGTTCATGACTGACTATATCGACAGTGGTCACATGACTCTAGTACCTGCCAAGCAAATGGGTCAACATGCAAGTATTATATACCGCACCATTGTGTGCTACGTCCCGACAGCGCTACAAACGAAGCTTCGCGTTGTATTCGACGCCTCGGCTAAAGATGCAACTTCCAAAATCGCTAAACGACTCGCTGCTGACGGGACCGAAGCTACAATCAAATATCGTAGAGATCCTTCTTCATTTCCGTGAGCACGCAATTGCATCTTCTCATGGCAGACGTTGCGCCAAAATGTACCGTCAAACTCAACCTAGCTCCTCAACATCGTGATTATCAACGTATTCTCTGGCGAGCTCACCCAGATGAGCCTCTTCAAGAGTACGTATTAAATACCGTAACGTACGGAGTGTCTTCCGCTCCATTCCTGGCGTGCCGCTCTATTCAGCAACTGGCCAACGATGAGGGTCACAAGTACCCAAAGGCCAAAACCGTTTTAACTTCCGACATATACGTTGATGACGTCATATCCGGAAGCTCATCGCTGAAGGACGCCAGAGAAATCAAAACTCAACTCATCGCTCTTTTCGGTCTTGGCTCGTTTGAGCTCCGAAAATGGGTGAGTAACCGACCCGAGCTACTTAGCGATCTTCCCGCGGAGGCGTGTCTTTCAGAAGCAATCACTTTTACCGAAACTGAAGACACAACTATCAAGGTTCTGGGCCTTAAGTGGGAGCCTGCTTCGGATTCGTTCGTCTTTACCGTTAATCCATCTAATCAACCGTGCACCAAGCGAACGATTTTGAGTGAGGTTGCCAGAATTTTCGATCCTCTGGGTTTTCTATCTCCTTTGACAATTCATGCCAAATGTCTTATTCAAAAGCTTTGGATTCTAGGTCTTTCATGGGATGATAAGCCCTCACCGGAAATTATCTCTCAATGGGAAAAGTTCTCCGAACAGCTTCCTCAAGTTAGGAATCTTAAAATTCCACGTAAATACGCTACCGATAGCGCTCAATCATATCAACTGCATGGATTCTGTGACAGCTCCGAAGCAGCATATGGCGCCGTTATATACCTGCGTGTTATTGAGTCTGACGGCTCCGTTCGCGTCTTTCTCGTATGTGCAAAGGCTCGTGTAGCTCCTTTAAAACGTCAATCGTTACCTCGCCTAGAGCTGTGTGGTGCGGTTTTGCTCACAGACCTTATCAAATTTGTCAAGGACACGCTGCGGATTCCTGTTCATGACACTTATCTGTGGTGTGATTCCACCGTTACCTTATCCTGGTTGCGAGCTCCTTCTTCTCGCTGGGTGACATTCGTTGCAAACCGCGTAAGTCACATTCAAGATATCGTACCGACCGAGTGCTGGAGGCACGTACCATCTGTCACAAATCCTGCAGATGTTTGTTCGCGTGGGCAATTGCCTCACGATTTGCTAAACAATGCCCTATGGTGGGCGGGCCCAGAATGGTTGTCTCAACCACAGTCTGAGTGGCCGATCGATACATCGAAAAATCGCTCAAACGATGACAATGCGGTGCTCTCTGAGCAGCGTCGCACCACGGTTCTCGTTTCGGATCAAATCGAAAGCGTTAATCACACGTCTATAATTGATCGGCTATTCGAAAAATATTCTTCTTTAGATAAAATCTGTCGCATTATCGCTTACGTTCGCAGGTTTTGTAATAACATGCGTAACACTGTTCCGCGATCAGATAATCTTTTCGTAACGGACGCTGAGCGTCATCGTGCGTTACTAATTATCGTCAAACATTTCCAACATCGTTGTTTTTTGGATGTCATATCCAAATTACAATCAAAGATACAGTTACCTCGCAGTTTTCGTAAACTAAACCCGTTTTTGGACGAGCAGGGTATACTCAGAGTAGGCGGGCGCCTATCGCGCTCCGATCTTGACTTCGAACATAAGTATCCCGCATTATTGCCCAAAAAGAGTGTTCTTACATCAGCTGTAATCGAATCTATTCATCGAAACAATTTTCATCCCGGTCTGAACACAACCAACTATCTGATTTTACAACAGTTTTGGATACTTGCGGCAAAGCATGCTGTACGTCATCATCTTTCAAGATGCATAAGATGCTACCGTCTTAAACCGAAACCTTTGCAACCCTTTATGAGCGACCTTCCGGCCTTTCGTGTCAATCAGGCAAAACCCTTCTCTGTCGTAGGTGTCGATCTAGGAGGGCCTTTTCGAATTAAGCTCGGGCTTCATCGTGGTGCTAAAATCGATAAAGCGTACTTGTGTTTATTCGTATGCTTGAGCACAAAAGCAGTGCACCTTTAGGTGGTTTCTACTTTATCGACTGACGGCTTCATCGCGGCATTGCGTCGCTTCGTTTCTCGTCGCGGCCGCTGCAATGTTATTCACTCTGACTGCGGTACGAATTTCGTTGGTGCAAGTTCACAACTAGCGTCAGGTATCGAACAAGCCTCTCATGCGGAAAAAATAGATTTTAAACGTAACGTACCTTCTGCTCCCCACTTTGGAGGGGTGTGGGAAATCCAAATCAAAGCCGCAAAGAGTCATTTGTACCGTATTGTTGGCGATCAGGTCTTAACGTTTGAAGAGCTTACCACACTCTTCGCTCAGATCGAATCAATTTTAAATTCGCGGCCTTTGTGTCCATTGAGCTCGGATCCCAACGATTTGAACGTTCTTACGCCCGGTCATTTTTTTTCGCTGGAACCTCTTACAGCAGTTCCTGACTTCGACTACAAGGACGTAAAAATCAATCGACTAAATCGATGGCAACTTATCCAATCTTTTCAGCAACAATTTTGGAAACGCTGGAAAAATGAATATTTACATGGGTTAACTCAGCGAGCAAAGTGGACCACGGACTCAACACCGTTAATTGTAAACTCAATCGTACTTATAAAAGAGGACAATCGGCCTCCTCTTCAATGGGCATTAGGACGAGTTGTTTCCTTGCATCCTGGCCCTGATGGGGTAGTTCGAGTCGCAACCGTTAGAACAGCCAGGGATCACTCGCTTAAGAGACCTTTGGTCAAACTATGTCCTCTACCCTCCGTATAATCGTTTCAACTTATCATTTGTTAGCTTTTAAGTTTAGAATAATAACTTAAACATATTTATCGTTAATTACCGTTTCTTATTCTTACTCTGGGAAAATCCTATTGGTATTTTGGTGGGCGGAATGTTCCGTTTTCAACGCAAATCTTGTTTACCTTTCAATTTGAATTTCGCGCGCCTTACCGATGCATTTATCAATCATCACAATTCGCTGTGCTGCAGTTCTATTTAGCCAATGGGGCGCCCGGACTTCCGCTGGCGCATGCGCAGATCCTACCGGTGTCTGAGAGATCAACGCTATAGGCTGGTAGCAGAAGGCTGGTGGCAGAACCAGTAAAAACCTCTCCGTGTCTGTACGTGAAAGCGAAGGCGCGCGCGCACCAAACATTACAGCCCTTTTACTCAATTATTTTTAATAAAACTTCAAGTGCTCAACAGTGTTTTTGGAACTTTATAATCGTGTGTGGCTGGCCGGCCAGGTGTCTAAAGGAAGAACTATTCGTGAGGAATCGTGCTAGAAGCCTGCCTACATGGTAAGTGGTTTGTGCATTGTTCCTATTGTCTAAATCGTCTGTAGCAACGCTTATTAACGGCGAATGCTTTCAATACGTATTCGATCCAATGTGGTGATTGATAGTGTACTCTAATTTCTACTTATCGAATCAATTTAGCCACACCGTCGCTACCTTGATGTAGGTCGACGACTCTTCCCAAGGCCCACTTGCCGGGCGGTATATTGTCATCCCTGATTACAACAATATCATTTATTTGCAGATTTCTTTGCGGTTTTCGCCATTTGCTTCTAGCTGCTAATTGTGTAAGATATTCATTACGCCAGCGGTCCCAAATACTCGAAAATATTTTTTGTGTTAAATGCCACCTTGTTCGCAGATCTCTTTCTGTTTCTATAATTGTAAGTGTGGGGCCGCTTGCTAAGAAATGAGATGGAGTAAGGTAATTTAGATCGTCGGGATCTTCTGTAAGTGGACATAGCGGTCGGGAATTCAGACACGTTTCGAGTTGGGCGAGCAACGTGCTATACTCCTCGAACGTAAGGCGCTGTTCTCCGACGACACGCTTCAAATGGTACTTGAGGCTTTTCACTGAGGACTCCCATAGGCCTCCTGCCGAAGGATTTGCCGGACAATTGAAGTGAAATTGGATACCCAATTCAGAAATTCCAGACATCAGTTGATTGTTGAACGTGTTATGTATATCTTTATATTCCTGCTGTAAAATATTGTTGGCGCCTACAAAATTAGTGCCTTGATCGCAATACATATGTTCTGGAGTTCCTCTCCTAGCAGCCATACGACGCAAAGCCGCTAGGAAGGCTGATGATGTGAGGTCAGATACGATCTCTAAATGTATGGCCTTGGTCACCATACAGACGAAGACTGCGACGTATCCTTTGGTAGTCTTAATACCTCGGCCCTTGTTGGCCTTGACGAAAATGTGTCCAGTGTAGTCCACTCCACATCGTGAGAAGGGACGAGAAGGATCTGTTCTTGCTGAAGGTAAGTCCCCCATCATTTGATATTGCTTGAGTGGGCTCCGCCTTTTTACATTTAACACATAAACGTAATCGCTTCTTTGTGGCCCTGTTGCCACCTAACAACCAATATTTTCTCCTGATAAATGATGTGGTAAGTCTTGCTCCTCCATGGTAAGTAAGCTCGTGACACTGATCAATGATAAGATCTGCTAATCTGCTGCTGCTTGATAAAATTATAGGATGCTTCATGTCCTCATCTATGTTTGCATGCTTCAATCTCCCCCCGACACGTAACAAACCTGCAGAGTCAAGTGTCGGTGCCAAATTTAAAATCTTGCTTTTATTGCTGACTTGTAATCCTTGCTTTAAATTGCTTATTTCCTCTAAAAATTCCTTTTTCTGCTGTTCCTTGATAATTATTTCATTAGCTTGCTTTAATTCCTGTATTGTAAGATAACCTTGCTTATTTTCCCGCTTGATGAACCTACGTACCCATGCTAGTACTCGTATTGCTTTATTTAATGAACTGTACTTGTTTAATAAGCTCTCGATAAAGTCATTGTCATATGATATTTGCGCATTGTTTACTTGATTATTTTTCTTGATTTCTAGGCTCGTCGTATACTGAGGCCGTTCTGAATTTTCTTGATTTGTAAATGCTGGTAGCCAATTTGGACCTTGAAACCAAATGTCATGATTGCTTAATTGCGAGGCCGTCATGCCACGGCTCGCGCCGTCCGCGGGGTTGTCACTTGATTTGACATAACGCCAGCAATCAGATGGCATTACTGATGTTATTTTTTGAACGCGGTTGGCCACAAAAGGTTTCCACCTACTACTGTCTCCGTTTAACCAAGCTAGGACGACCATGCTGTCGACCCAACCAAATATCTTGATCTTGTAATTGCTCAGGCATTGCATGATTTTCGCCATTAATTTAGATAAAGAGAAGGGCTCCACTCAACTCTAATCTAGGCATTGATAATGATTTAATGATGGGAACTAATTTTGATTTTCCTGCTATCAAAACTACTGATGAAGTCCCATCATTTTTGTTTACCTTGCAGTATACGACGCAAGCGTAAGCTTTAGTGCTTCCGTCGCAAAATCCATGCAGCTCTACTTCGCTTTTTTCATCTGTTTGTAACCATCTTGGTATTTTGTAATTATCAATATTTTTGAGATCTTGTTTAATTGTACACCACTCATTCCAAATTTTATCTGGTACCTGGCTATCCCATTGGATGTCTTGTTTCCATATATCTTGAAAAATAATTTTTAATTTTGTTGTAAGAGGGGTTAAATGCCCCATCGGATCATATAACTTTGAAATATCTGAAAGAAGCGCGCGCTTGGTACGTTTTGTTGAGGTAGATGATGTAAACATGATATCTGATTGGAATGTAAATTTGTCTTCACTCGGATTCCAGCGAAGACCGAGTGTTTTTGTTGACTCCATATGTCTAAAATCGAAATTCTCTTGTTTTTCATCGTCATCTACTAATTCAGATAAATTCGACTTCCACTTTCTCAAATTGAAACCGCCTGCTTTTAGAAGATTAATTAAATCTTGTTTTAATCTTAATCCTGATTCTTTTGAGTGTGCTCCATACAATAAATTATCCATATAAAATGAAGTTTCTAAAATTTCGGGGGCTAAACTTCCCTGATAGTTTATTTTTTCGTCTTGAGCTAAACGTCGAAGCGTCATCATGGCAAGAAACGGTGCCGCCTTTGTGCCGTAAATGACTGTCGTTAATTTATACTCCTTCAAAACATCTGATTCTTTTTCTCTCCATACTAACTTTTGTAAATTTTGATCATCTGAATGTAGCCAAACGTTTCGAAACATTTTCTCTATGTCAGCAGTGAACGCAAATTTAAAAGTTCGCCATTTGATGATAAGATTTTGAAGATCTTGCTGCAAATTTGGACCCCTACACATGACCTCATTTAGACTATAACCACTCGATGTTTTCGACGAAGCGTTTACGATTACGCGGAGGGGGGTGGTAGACGAGGAATCACGTGTAACACCAAAGTGAGGTAAATAACATTCGATGCTCGTGTTACCGACGTTCGGCGCCGCCGGTGTCATATGGCCTAGCGACAAATGTTCGTTCATAAAATTCTTATAATTTAATGCATAATTTTTGTCCTTGTTAAATTTTCTTTCTAGTTGATAAAATTGAGCAATTGCTTTGTTTTTTGAATCCCCTAACTTTTCCTGATAATCTGGTTTTAATGGTAATCGAACTTCATATTTCCCATCTAGCCGTCTTTTAGTAGTAGATTGGTAAAAATCCATGCACGCTTGATCTTCAGATGATAAACTTGATTGTTCAGAGATATCTTCTATTTCCCAAAATTGTCTGATTCCTTCTAAATTGTTTATAACGACGTTACATTGGAAAATTTTTGTTTGTCCGCTTAAAATCCAGCCTAACTGGGTTTGTTGGGCGGTGGGTAATGTTGAACTTGATCTTATGATACCATCCATGAGTATTATTGAATAAATATCCGCACCTAATAGAATGTCAACCGGCCTGCTTACGTAAAATTCTGGATCTGCTAACTTAACGTTTTGTAAATATGACCAACTCGGTTTTGGGAAAGTGTTGCCTGGTAAATGCTTGATAAGGTTTTTCATCACGAGAACATCAGTTCGGAATGAAAAGTCATTGACATTTGATTTACAATTGATCGATATGAAACCGTTGCAGCTGGCTTCGTTTCCCCCGATACCTACTACGAACCCTTTACATCTTCGACGTGGTAGCCCGAGGAGTTGGGAAGCATGATGTGAGATGAGAGACATCTGTGAGCCTTGATCTAAGAGTGCTCTCATCTTGATGAATGTGCCGTCTGCAGCCTGTACTGAGATGACCGCAGTAGCTAATAGTATTTCGGAAGGGTCGTTTTCGAGGGTGATATGTGTGTTACTTTGGACATTAGGCATGCTCGTGATCGCGCTTGAAGTAGGTCGTATGTCCGGTGTTGTATTACGTGACGTGAATGCCTCATGTAATAAAGTATTGTGTTCTTTATTGCAATCCTTGCATCTATTACTTGAAATGCATGTTTTTCCATGATGGTTATAGAGACAATTCGGACAAAGATTTAGTTTTGATGCTGTTTTTCTTCTCAAATAAGGAGGCATTGCTAGGAATTTCGGACAAAAGTATATACCATGATCGTTGTTGCAAACTGGGCAATTATATTTGCTGTTGGAAATTAATTTTATTATTAGGAATATTTTTACTAGAATTGTTAGACTGTATAGAGAAAGTATTTTTAGATAGATTCGACTTTTGTTGATTATTTTGATACCGAGACGATTGATTTGCTTGATGGAAATTTGTTTGATTATATTTATGCTGAGTGTTCTCTTGTTTCTTCCTTGATGTTTCTAGAGTAGTGAACTTGGCTTCTAAAAATTCCAAAAAATCTTTTAATACGGGTAATTCTCGGGGATTAGGTACAAACTCCATGTAGTCGTTGTATGTTTCGCTATCCAGCTTCTGTGTTAATATATAGACGAGTAAAGGATCCCATGTCTTGATATCGACCCCTAAATTCTTGATGGCATTTTAAACATTCTAGTGACGTGTCATGAATTCGCTTGATATGATGTAATGACTGCTGTTGAGCAACGGGAATACTCATTAAAATATTTATATGCGAGTTAGAAAATACGGTTTAGGTTATTGTAGCGATGGTTTAATATATTCCAACAAACTGAATAATTGTCGGAACTAATTTGGAGATGTTGGATTAGCCTCTCGGCTTCACCCTTGACTTTACCCTTTAGGTATTGCATTTTACGCGCATTGGGGATGGACGGGTTGTTGTGAATCGCTTCCGTGAAGAGATCCTTGAAAGAAGTCCACTGGATTGTAATGACCTCTAAATTCGGGGATGTCGAGCTTGGGGTGGACTGTTCCCTGTGCGCTACTGACCACAACTTGTTATTTATGTCTCTTTTTAACTGATTGAATGTTTCTTCATGTCTTGTGAATGATGTTTCATACAATGGATTGTCTTCGTTTAATTCACTATCGATTTCCCAATGGAGCGAATCGATAGCCGACCACCTGGATTGTAAGGTCTTCAAAGTATCCTCGAATTCCCACTTTTCTTGAATTTTATCTAGAATTGATGTTCTTGACTGTTCTCATAAAAGCCTTAAAATTTGCTGATTGTTTTCTTAGCATCTCGTCGAGCTTGCTGTTAGATCCTCGATCGGAGAGCTCCTTGATTTCTCGCTGGGGGCTTGGTTCTGCTGGGTCACCGGTTGCTAAGTGACGTACTGCTGGAGCTGGTGTTGGTTTTTCTACTGATCCTGACGGCGCTGGGGGTAATTCCTCGGCCGCAGGTTGCCTGAGTGCTGATACTAAATCCTTATACTCTTGCTCTATAGCACTCTTGAGCGACTTGTAATAATTTTTTGTAATGATGTAGCGATCCTCAGTAAAATAAGGATTACTCCTGCTTTCTTCTGTTGAAATTCTGTCGTGATTATGGTCAAATTCCTCCCAATATTTCTCTAAAGTTTCTAAGCGTCTCTTGTAATAGTCTCACCGTTTTCCTGTCTTTTCCATCTTTTCGAAAATTTGTATATAACTTAACCATACTATCGTAAATAACACCCTGAGTTATAATTAATTCAGACATCCTGATAAATGAAATAGTAAAAATTGATAAAATTAAATAAAAGGAAAGATCTTACTGCTTGCTCTGCTAACTGAAGATTCCCGTGCTCCCTGATAGCACAAGGAAAGATGCTCTGGTAATGTCCTGTGTGTCCTGATAGCACAAGACAAACTGCTAGGGGTACTTGCGTGTCCTGATAACACAAGTACGCTGCTCCTGGTTGTATGAACTTGTTTTCACACACAAAAATCCTGATGACGTGGACCGGTAATTTTCCACAACGTGATTACACAGACGAAACACGTGACACTTTTTAACTAAAAAAAACGCGCCAAGGTCCCGCCTGATGCTCGAAGGACCAATGTACGGGTTGATTGTTCTGATTGAATGAAAGTCACTAGATAAACTGATAAAATAACTATATTGATAAAAACTGCTAAACTATGATGGGCGATGAAACGTATGAGGACGCGCGGTGCTCTTGATGACCGAATGCGAACTGGCTATAATTTCATTAGAATGAGGTGAATAGGTGCATTGCTGACTTAACATAAATGTACGGTGCATTGCTCGTACACCATATCTAATTTCTATATGAAAGTATTTTTTTTTTTATCTCAAGGGAAAACTAACAGCTTGTATGTACATATTCTATTCTATTCCATTGGGGAGGACGATATTGGTCCTTTTATTAACACTAGCCTGTGCCCTCGAACTTCGTCCGTGCGTAATTTACTAAGTATCCTATCCTATCCTATCCTATCCTATCCTACTAATAATAATTGCGAAAGTTTGGATGTGAGTTTGTGAGTTTGTGAGGATGTTTGTTACTCAATCACGCAAAATCTACTGGATGGATTTCGATGAAATTTGGTATACGGGTAGAAAAATACAGGGAATAGCACATAGGGTACTTTTTATCCCGAAATTCCTACGGGAGCGAAGCCCCGGGGCGTGGCTAGTTGTTAATATCTCAGTTTCTAAGCGACGACATATAAAAATAACACTTACACCAGATTTTAAGTGAGACCTTCAACAATACAACTGTAAAAACCGCATCAACTTTCGTCTATAGTAGTTTTCGTGTAATGCGCATACAAACATACGGACAGACAGACAGAAAAAAACATCGTTTTGTACTAATTGCATCTGTGATGCTCAAAAATCCAAAAAAAAAATAAACATCGTTTTGGCTTCTAAAAAAAATATTCGGGCTCTCTATAGGGCCGAGACCCAATAACTTTTTTTTTTAAATATCTCTTATGTACAGAGACCAGTTACGGTTTTATTATTGTGTATTGATGATTGATGTTGTTTGTTAACAGCTATTCAACAAGTTGCCACTGTGTAAATTATACCTTATTAGATATTCAAATTACTCTATTTAACAAGAAATTCTTTCAACAAATTTCACCTCTCACATGCTTTTCACAAACAAAAGTTTCGAACCATATGATAGAGTCGAAAGCGAAACGTTACATTTATATTATACCGACTTGGCTTTAAAAAGTGTTCTGTAATTACAGAACAGTACAGTGAGCTATGTTATTATCTTACATCTGTGTTACCATGAATATTATGTAGATTAACGCCGCAGAGTGTCCACTTTTTTACAACCAGTTTTGTGCCTTCACGCAACCGATTAGTCAAAAATTTCGCGATAAGAAATAATAATTTTTATTTTTTGTTTATCGTGAAATTTTTAACAACAAACTTACTTATATATTTTTATCTTATACCTACGTATAAAATTCACAATTGGACGTGAACAAATCGTATCTATTATTGTATAATCTTAGCTATTTATCAAATACGTGCGAGAACAGGGCATTAAATATGGTTCTATAAGTTGATAATAATCTTGGATAGTTTTGTTTCACATGCATATTGTCGATATGAATAGAACATAGACTACAGATAAGTCAAGTATGGATTGCGTTAAAAATTTATTCAAATACTTATCGACTGAA
>JAEMBS010000046.1:0-148195 GCA_018467065.1 Ephestia elutella | reverse complement strand
CTTCATCGCCCGCCTGGCCACCAACATGTTCCAAAGAGCGGACGCGTCGCGACACCCGCACCTGCGTGGCATCGCGCCGCTGCATACGCGCCCGCCAGACCGCCGCTACAAGCCCTCGCCACGCTGTCTAGCTGTCGTCGACGTCGCCGACCAGGCGATGGCGCCGGCCCCCAGCTGAACTCCCAGATAAATTATAGCGAAGACCCAGGCCGCCACGGCCTAAACCCAACGACCTGCCTATTGTTATAGGCAGCGAAGCACGCCACCGCAGAGGGTAAACACCCTGATCGGTCACTCCGTCGCCCCACAGGCGACAGGGAAGGCTCAGAGAAAAAATGAAAAAATTATCTCTGCCTGTTTGCTGGTTCAGTTGATTGTAGTGAAGAGTAATACTAATAAGTGAAATATGCCGCCGAAGACAAGTGGGAAGGCCGCCAAGAAGTCTGGCAAGGCTCAGAAGAACATCTCCAAGACTGACAAAAAGAAGAAGAAGCACAAGAGGAAGGAGAGCTACGCCATCTACATCTACAAGGTGCTGAAGCAGGTGCACCCCGACACTGGGATATCCAGCAAGGCGATGTCTATCATGAACTCTTTCGTGAATGACATATTCGAGCGCATCGCTGCCGAGGCGTCCCGTTTGGCCCACTACAACAAGCGATCCACTATCACCTCGAGGGAGGTGCAGACGTCCGTGAGGCTACTCCTGCCCGGCGAGCTCGCGAAGCACGCAGTCAGCGAGGGCACGAAGGCCGTCACCAAGTACACCAGCTCCAAGTAAACTGTGATTTTGTTTGTGTGTCGTGTCGCGTATGATGTGTGTTGATGTCCGTCGCGTTCCGTTTGTTGTAAGTTTTGTTTTAATCCGTGCAATGTTGCGGAGAAGCATAATTTACTACCGCGGCATCGGGCACACACATGTACCTCTACAGTGCGTGCAACAAAGAAAATTCATTCAAGAAAAAGGCCCTTTTCAGGGCCACAATATCTATCTGTTTGCTTACGTGTTTCTTGATAATCCCACCGACGACTGTGTCCGATTTCGTATATATATAATAATAACTATTGATTATTTAGTACAATACGCACCATATGTGTGTATGCAGGTAATTTTTGATGTGTGTGTGTGTGAGAGAGAGTGACATATTTGGTCATACATAAATTATTGTATATTAAATTAATAAAATTAACGTACATACATATTTATTTATAACTATCATTCATTCATAACGAACCGACCGACAGGGGGCGTGCAAGTACCACTGTACGTATGCGAGCAAGAGGCGACAACAGCGTGTCGTGTCGTGTCGGTATATAAAAACGCGCTCTAAAAATGTTCACCTCACTCGAGTTCAGTTGCTACTCGCGTGAGGTTGTCCGTCGCGTCTTATTCGTGTGTCAGTTCAGTTAGTTGTTTTGTTTGTTTGTTGGTGAAATGGCTCGTACCAAGCAAACGGCCCGTAAATCTACCGGTGGTAAGGCACCCCGGAAACAGCTCGCCACCAAGGCGGCTCGCAAGAGCGCTCCTGCTACGGGTGGTGTCAAGAAACCTCATCGTTACAGGCCAGGAACGGTAGCACTCCGCGAGATCCGTCGTTACCAGAAGAGTACAGAGCTCCTGATCCGTAAGCTGCCCTTCCAGCGTCTCGTGCGTGAGATCGCTCAAGATTTCAAGACGGATCTTCGTTTCCAGAGTTCAGCCGTTATGGCTCTCCAGGAGGCCAGCGAGGCGTACCTGGTAGGCCTCTTCGAAGACACCAATCTGTGCGCGATCCACGCCAAACGTGTCACCATCATGCCCAAGGACATTCAGCTGGCACGCAGGATCAGAGGCGAACGCGCTTAGATTTTCCTACTTCCACATCAGGATGGATGGATGGATGGATGGATCGTTGTGTGTTACGTGTGTGTGTGTGTGTACTGTGTGGTGTACTGATATATGTTTTATTATCGTCATTATACCGTCTGCCTGCACTACGCGCGACACGACACGCACCTAGCAATCCGTTCGTTTTAACAATCAAAAGGCCCTTTTCAGGGCCACACATGATTCAGAATAAGAAAGTAATATGTTTCTTGGTGCACACAAGAGTACATTACCGTATGTGTAACCAACCGCCCTGTCTATGTGTGCCTGCATATACATACATATTGGTATTTGGTGTACTGTGCTGTGATATGATACAGCTCTGCTTAGTTCAGACATAAACAAGACATTATATTGACTAGCTAGCTACCTACCTATATTACATATTTAATGATTTGATTATGTATGTGTCAAAAATAAATATATATACCTACATAATATTATACAATATTTGTGTGTGTGGTGAATTGATGCGCGCGTACCGTCTCCCCACTCCCGGTTCGGCGCGCGTCGCTATAAAATCAGCATTTCAGTGTAAGCTCGTAGCATTCCGCGGCAGTTACTCTCCGCAAGAAAACGCGCGTTTGTTTAGAGTGTGTGTGTTTTTCTAAAGTTGTAAGAAAATGACCGGCCGCGGCAAGGGAGGAAAAGGCCTTGGAAAGGGGGAGCCAAACGTCACAGGAAGGTGCTTCGTGATAACATCCAGGGTATCACCAAACCGGCCATCCGTCGTTTGGCCCGCAGAGGCGGCGTCAAGCGTATCTCCGGCTTGATATACGAGGAGACACGGGGTGTACTCAAGGTGTTCCTCGAGAACGTGATCCGCGACGCGGTAACTTACACCGAACACGCGAAGAGGAAGACCGTCACCGCAATGGACGTCGTATACGCTCTCAAGCGCCAGGGCCGTACCCTCTACGGTTTCGGCGGTTAGACAGATGCGCCTTGACGCGTTGTTGTTGTTATTGATGTCATCTTCGCCATCGTCGTCATCGTGTGGTGTGTGTTAGTGAAGTGCGGTGCGGTGGTGGTGTAGTGTATGTGCCTTATTTATTTACATGTACCTACATATGTATGTAAATTGATTAGTAATACATACCCTACGCTTGTACTCGCGTCGCGTACTTCGCTGCGCTGCGTCCATTCGACGGCGACGGAGGGGAGCGGCATCAACGATTATTCAAAAAGGCCCTTTTCAGGGCCGCAAAAGATTCGTTTTTTTTTATTATTATAATCTACATAATAATATTATATATAACTGTTTCTAAGACTACGCGAGACATCGACCGACAAATTTCAATAAATAAATTGGCTGGCTGGAGAGAGTGGATTTTTAGGAGTAGGTAGGTACCTAGTTACCATTTGCAATAATCGAGTGGACTATTATTTAACTAAAATAAATAATTAGCCACCAATTCCAAGGTAGGTGCTTAGCTAGTATATAAATACGTAACGGTTGCGAGTCACTTTTAGGTAGCTAGCTAGCTGTACTGCACCTAGGCAGTCAGCAGAATTCGTAACGTCGGCCTTACACATGATACCTAATTACAACAAAATTGTTGCATGTACCTAGGTACATGTGTACTTAATAAAATAATAAAACTCTGAGCACAGCAGACGCAATATATGCTGTACACTATGAGTTGTGGACTGTTTAACTTGAGATACTTTGCCGATCTGACTGAATAAGGCGCTGGTGGAGTTGGAATGAAATACTTGTTGAGTTTTAAAGACTAGCATCTGGCTGTGTGCTTGACCATAGTGGAGACTTCTTGATAACTTGGAGGAGATAACTGACTGGGAACGCTAAACTTCCCGTATTATATGAACTAATTGTATGTCTCACTACGTATAGCTATGGCCGAGCAGACGTGAAATGTAGTCATGTAATTGGTTAATAATTTTCACATAACATTATATTTTTACATATGTGCGATATTAAGCTTTTACATAACAGCGTTTGGAGTGAAAGGTACATATTTTGTCTCATTCGACATTTAACGGTTATTACCGTGTTGCGCTATTGTGCGCTTACATGTATTGAACATAAGGTTTATATTTTATTAACAATAAGATCATTTCGTATACATAGCAAAATGTAGGATATGATTATACATTATTAACTATGGATATATGATAGTGTGTACATAACTAATGTAGGATATTATAACTTTACAAACAAAATGATTATACAAACTGATTAACTAGCCTAAGTATATTATTAAAATTATTAAAATTAATCCTACATGCGACAGTCTCCCCCACGTGCGCTAGCACTACTTAACAGAGGAGCATATAACTATTAAACGTGCACTGGGACGCCGAATGGAGCCTGCGACGGTGTCGATGTCTGCTATTCGTACTCGTCCATCCGGGCCGGGGTATGTCTTTCGTACTATTCCTCGTGGCCAGGTTCCTCGTGGCATCGTATTGTCTGCAATTATCACGACGTCGCCAACTTGGAGTTTTGGGGATTCGTGTTTAGCCGTTCGAGGGGCTAGTTGGGGGCGGTATTCTGTCACCCAACGTTTCCAAAACTTGTCAGCTAGGGATTGACAGGTTTTCCATGAACTGAGAGATAGTTTATGGTCATTAAAGATACCAAGAGGGGATATGGCGTTGGACCGACCAATCAGGAGATGATTGGGGGTCAGGGCTTCTATGCCCAGATCGGGGTTAACGGGAGTGAGAGGGCGCGAGTTGATGATATGCTCGGCCTCTAGAAGCAATGTATGGAGAACCTCTTCATGAGGTGACGTTTCTTTGAGGGTGGTTTTGAGGGCGGTCTTGACGCTGCCCACCAATCTTTCCCACGCTCCTCCTGCTGATGGGTTGCCAGGAGGGATTTTTTTCCATGTGATGCCTCGAGATGTAGTGAATGGTAACATCTCTTCTGGGAGGGTTGTTATTGCTTCTTTCAGTTCTCGTTCAGCGCCGATGAAATTGGTGCCGTTGTCTGAATAGAGCACTGTGGGAGTGCCCCTGCGGGCTGACATACGTCGGAGGGCGAGGATCATTGAAGCGGATGACAATGATGCTGCTAGTTCCAAATGGACGGCTCTGGTAGTGAGGCAGGTGAACAACACGCCCCATCGCTTTTCACGTCTTCGGCCAATAGTAATGTTCATGGGACCAAACAGGTCGACCCCGGTGGCAGTGAAGGGCGGCTGGTATGACTGTAGCCTTTCTTTAGGTATGTCGCCTTCTGGAACCTTCATTGGTGGCCCTCTGTATGTACGACACCACTGGCATTTGTTTGATATGTATCGTATTACACCCCTTAGGCCAACGATGTAGAATCTCTGCTTAAGTTCGTTAATTACAGTCGCGTGATTGCCATGGTTCATTTTCTCATGGTAGTGTTGTATGAGAAGTGCAGTGAACTCTTCCTTAGCATGTAAAACAGGGATGGACGCTTCGTTTCTGTCAATGCGTGAGTCCAATACAATTATCCCATTCTTATCAAGTACAACAGCGACTTTATATAACGGAGATTTTTTATGTAATCGTTTATTCTTTTTTAGGTCTTCCATTTCTTCGTGAAATGATACATTTTGACTTCGTCTAATTAATAAGAGCTCGGCGAGCCTAATATGCCCCAGATTCATTTCTGTTTCTGTATTCTTTATTAGCAAATGGGCCTTGAATGCCTCGGCCGCAACCAGGACGCAAGCCGTAGCCCTAACAAGCCTAGTATGAGTTGTGGACTGTTTAACTTGGAGATACTTTGCCGATCTGACTGAATAAGGCGCTGGTGGAGTTGGAATGAAATACTTGTTGAGTTTTAAAGACTAGCATCTGGCTGCGTGCTGGACCATAGTGGAGACTTCTTAGTAACTTGGAGGAGATAACTGACTGGGAACGCTAAACTTCCCGTATTATATGATCTAATTGTATGTCTCACTACGTATAGCTATGGCCGAGCAGACGTGAAATGTAGTCATGTAATTGGTTAATAATTTTCACATAACATTATAATTTTACATATGTGCGATATTAAGCTTTTACATAACAGCGTTTGGAGTGAAAGGTACATATTTTGTCTCATTCGACATTTAACGGTTATTACCGTGTTGCGCTATTGTGCGCTTACATGTATTGAACATAAGGTTTATATTTTATTAACAATAAGATTATTTCGTATACATAGCAAAATGTAGGATATGATTATACATTATTAACTATGGATATATGATAGTGTGTACATAACTAATGTAGGATATTATAACTTTACAAACAAAATGATTATACAAACTGATTAACTAGCCTAAGTATATTATTAAAATTATTAAATTTAATCCTACATGCGACAGTCTCCCCACGTGCGCTAGCACTACTTAACAGAGGAGCATATAACTATTAAACGTGCACTGGGACGCCGAATGGAGCCTGCGACGGTGTCGATGTCTGCTACTCGTACTTTGACTCGTCGTCCATCCGGGCCGGGGTATGTGTTCCGTCTTCCTTGAGGCCAGGTCCCTCGTGGCATCGTGTTGTCTGCCATTCCAAAAGTTGTCAGCTAGTAATTGACAGACTTTCCATGAACTGAGAGATAGTTTATGGTCATTAAAGAAACCAAAAAGGGATATGGCATTGGACCAACCAATCAGGAGATGACTGGGGGCCAGGGCTTTTATGCCCAAATAGGGGTTGACGGGAGTGAGAGGGCGCGAGTTGATGATATACTCGGCCTCTAGAAGCAAGGTGTGGATAACCTCTTCATGTACGACACCTCTTGCGTTTTTTGGAGAAATATCGTATTACACCCCTTGGGCCAACGATGTAGAATCTCTGCTTGAATTCGTTCATTATAGTTGCGTGGTTGCCATGGTTCATTTTCTCATGGCAGTGTTGTAGAAAACTCTTTCTTTGCGTGTAAATCAGGGATGAACGCCTTGTTTCTGTAATTGTCCCATTTTTATCGCGTACAACAGCGACCATATACAACTGAGATTTCTTATGTAATCGTTTATCAGCCTGTAGGTCTTCCATTTCTTCGTGAAATAATACATTTTGACTTCGTCTAATAAGTAAGAGCTCGGTGAGCCTAATATGCCCCAGATTCATTTCTGTTTCTGTATTCTTTATTAGCAAATAGGCCTTGAATGCCTCGGCCGCAACCAGGACGCAAACCGTAGCCCTAACAAGCCAAATGTATTTACAAAACCTACTTACTAAAGGGAGATAATCGAATTGATTTTGATTCTTATTACTAACTGTACAAATTAATTTTAAAATCAAAGGAGTTGTGCGAGCAGTAACGAGAGTGGCCGTTTTCCCCACTCTTCGCTCTCGCTCGCCGTGAGGAAGTATACGGTTGCGGTGTAAATCTTTTCACTCGCATCGCAAAACACGTGTACTTTCCTGTTTAACCTGTTTTCCGCGGTTTTAGGGTAATCGATCGCGTGAAATTCTACGTTTTTCTTTTGAACATATGGTGCGGTTGTGGGTGACGACGCGGCCCCGAAAATGGAACGGGTCATACGAGACTCCGTAGACGGCGTATTTCGGTCATTCCCCCTCCACAAAAAACGTAGACTATCACGGTGTGAATCGATTACTTCGACTTGCAAAAACATTTCGCGGATATTGACTATTAATGCATTTTTATCGAGTCGTATCTCGAGATTATAGAGGCGACGGAGAGCATGGTCCTTATTATGGGGCAACGTTTCGTTTTCGTTGCGCCACAAGAGGCCAGCTTGGTACCTATTGACGTCGGGTAGTTTTTTACACGTTATGTCGGGAATGTCTAACGCGCGTTGTTCCGGGTCTGCCCTGGGTACCTTTTGTACAACCCCTAAAGACTCGATATTGCAATGAGCCTTCGTTAATTCCAGATTTTCAGATTTTGAACTCACTGGGGTCATATGATTAACGAAAGCTGTAATGGATTTGGATGAAAAATACCGGCCATGTTGTTGCGGACAGCGCGCAACAAATCCAGACCATTCAGCGCGTCCCTATATTCCCGACACGCCCTTCCTGAATTGTGTGGCTCCCCAGCTGTCGAGCCACCGGCTTTCACGACGACACGGACTGTAATCTTAGGTGGTGCGCCTCACTGACCAACCACAGTACCAGGAAACTTTACCACGGCACTCAAATAAGAACACTTTTTTCCTTTTCTTCCTTTTATTGCACTTCACAACACACGAACGACAAAGCCATATAAACATGCCCTGCTTATATAGCCTCGTCGGCCGGCCAGTGGTGGGAGATATCAAAACCCCTCCCCCCACTACTCGGCTTACATTTTTCACAACTACCCTCTATATACAATATTTGGCCACGACCCCGTTCTTTGTTTACATACATTAACTTCTTCCTGTTTCAGACCGGGATACTTAATTATCCCAGTCCCAAACCGGGATAGCACATACTCTTAACCGGCTGGGGAATAAAAGTCACCAAAATCCAAACTTTTATTTGTAAACATTACATATTATATACATTTCATAGGGGCGGGCCATTCTATATTCAGTTAAATATGTTTTATATATGTGCTTAACTAGCCTAATAACATGATCTAATTTGGGCAAAGCCTTTATTTACATTAAAATATATAAGAAAAACTCTAAGTCTAAAGGCACCCTATCGGAAGTTTACCGTAACGAGACCACGGGTAGTTAAACATTAGCTACATTAAATTTATCAATTCGGCTGTCCGTAACAGTCTCTCCCCGTCGAAGGCTCCCTGCCGCAGACCTCCTCAGTAATCGGCAGGACAGCCAGGTTTCCCGCAGGACGCCGGAACACGCCGCTTGCCGTCCTCACTGTGCAATTTCGAACCTCACCATCGGGGCCGGGATGAACTGCTATGACAATCCCTCTTGGCCAAAGATTCCGGGGTAGACTCTTGTCTACCACCACCACCAAATCGTCCACCGCTATTTTCCTCTGTTGTCTTTTGGGTGCATCATTGCGGGGTACTAGTAGGGGTAAGTACTCGCGCACCCATCGCCGCCAAAACTCATCCGCTAGGCCTTGGGCAGCCCGCCATGTCTTGCGGTCCGCCGGCTCACACGGGCCTAGTGTAGGCAGACCCATGGAGCTTCCCAGTAGAAAATGATTAGGTGTTAGCGCTTCGGGGTCGTCTCTCGTTACAGGCACGTGGGTCAGGGGACGTGCGTTCACCGTGAACTCTACCTCGGCAAGCAAAGTTTGTAGAACTTCTTCTTTAGGATGTTTCTCCGTTAATACTATTTTCAGAGCTCGCTTTACTGTCTGAATCATCCTTTCCCATGCTCCCCCTTGCCAAGCTGCTCCCGGACTTATCGTTCGCCAAATTAGCTGGTGTATCGCCGTGTAATCTCTTAGCGCGGGTTCCCACTCCTTCATGGCAGACCTCAGTTCTTGATCCGCTCCCTTAAAATTAGTTCCATTATCTGAGTACATGACGCGCGGCCATCCGCGTCGCGACGCCATCCTTCTCATAGCCATTATAGCTGAGTCCATACTGAGTGAACCGACTAATTCCATATGTATCGCTCTCGTCGTCAAACAAGTAAATAGCGCGCCCCATCGTTCTCAGTAGGCGTTCATACTTTGAAAATCGGTTCATATCTATGATGCACAATGCAGCCTTCTTGGCATGTAGCACGTACTCATCTGTGATATTCATTACTTGTTCATCTTCCTGCGGCCACTCAGACTCTGGCTTGTATAAAAAATACGGACCAATAAACCATCTATCATCTGAGGTCTTCATATCAAAATTCAATCTTGTGGCGTCATCAGCCACATTATCTTCCGTAGACACCCATCTCCATTGTGACACTTCCGTACTCTCGTTAATTTCTGTCACTCTATTTGCCACAAAAGGTGTATACTTAATCTCTGGATTTCTTATCCATTGTAAAACTGTCCTAGAGTCGGACCAGTACGTTATGTTTTCCGGCTTCCATCTATGTTCTTCTAACACGGACTTTGTGAGGCGCGTACCTATTAGCGCCCCCTGCAACTCTAATTTCGGGATAGTTTGCGACATCATAGGGCTCACTTTAGCTTTTGCGGCGGCCAGAGATACATGAATTCTCCCAGCGTCGTCTTCAATTCGCCAAAATACGATCGCGGCGACCGCCGATTCACTCGCATCTACAAAGGTGTGCAACTGTCTGTTCCTCACTCTCCCCGTAAAATAACTTCGGGGCAGACGCAATTCGCTTATCTCTCGCATTCCCTGCAGCCATCTCTGAAATAATTCAGCTTCTTCCTGCGGTAGAGGGTCATCCCAATCCAACTTCATACGCCATAGACTCTGTAGTATGATTTTCGCGGTGATGACGTAATAACTTAAAAGGCCTAACGGGTCGAACGTCGACATTACTGCGCTCAATGCTTCTCTCTTAGTAGGTGGGCGCAAACATCTCTTGACGTCCTCTGGGACTCGGTTCATGGTAGTATTGAATCCCATTAAGTCGCTGCTCGATTCATAGCATAGCCCAAGCGTGCGCTCTTGCTCAGCGGACTCCGTCAGGGGTTTCATAGTAGTCGCATCACAGTTATCCTGTCGCATTCTGTCTCGAATCTTCAGGCTATTTGTAGCGCAGCCTGTCAACTCGAAACCTGCTAAACTGTGTATTCGTACCACATCTGTCACGACTCTCATAGCCTCATCCTCGTCATCGAAGCTCTCTACGTAATCGTCCATGAAAAATGACTGCGTTATGCTCTGTGCTGCGCGTGGGCATTCTTCTCTGTGTTGTAAGGCGTTGTAATCCCTCACGCTATGCGCTAGGAACGGCGAGCTTTTCGCACCAAATATCATTGAAATCATCTTATACTTTGTGGGCGGTCCCTCTCTATCCTGTCCACGCCATAAGAACATTTGAGCCGCCCTGTCGTCGGGCTCAATCTTTATCCGTAAAAACATCTCTTTTATATCGAAGTGTACGGCGATTCTTCCTTCTCGAAACCGCCATAGAATTCCTGCCAAATTCCTTAGTAAGTCGGGGCCTTCCAATAATTCCGAATTCAAGCTTGTCTCGCCTGACAGTTTCGCTCGCGCGTCAAATACGAGGCGAATTTTCCCTGGCTTATTTGGGTTGATTACAGCGAAGTGTGGCAGGAACCACTGCTTAGGGTTTCCTTCTTCTGACCCATCTGCAGGTACAGCGTAACCTTTGTCCAGTAGGTTTTCGATCTGCGCTGTATACTTGTCTCGAAAATCGCTAGATTTATCCATTTTTCTTTCTATCGTCTGCAGTCTCTTTGAACGCCTGCGCGAAACTAGGCGGCATCTTAACATCGTCTCGTCGCCATGGCAATGCGACTTGGTATCGCCCATCTGTCAATTTCACACTCCTCTGGAAGCATTCAACTGCTCTCTGCTCTGATTGCGTCATAGGTTTTTCACATTTCCTAATACCTATCGCATCAATCGCGAAATGTTCGCGCACTAAATCATGTAGCGTGTCATCTATCTTTCTCACGCTCTGTATATGGCATACAATCTCGCCATCTCGCTCCCTGTTTCGCGGAGCCGAGCCATGGATTATCCATCCCAGTTTAGTCAGGGACGCAACCGGCTGTCCCCGACTTCCTTCACGTAACCTCCTGGTCACGATCAATTCCCAAAAATCTGATCCTATTAAGATTTTCGGCTTCATTTTGCCTGTACATATTTCCTTAGCAATGTCCTGTAGGTGCGGACATTGCAAATGTCTCATCTCAATCTTTTGAGTATTCAACGATAAATCTTTCATCGTTCTTGCTCGTATATTGTGTGCGCCCTCCGTGGTGAGTATCTGTAGACTTACATATCGGCTGCCTGTTATCTCTGAATGCGCATTTATGCTTCGCACCGCGAACGGGGCCGGCGGGCCCTCCGCTCCCAAATTATCAGCCAAATCCTCATCTATTATTGTAGTTGAGCTTCCTTCGTCGCACAGGGCGTACGTCTGAATAACTCCCTTGGGACCCTTTAGTTGCACGGGACATATCTTCAATAATATTTGCTTATCTTCCGTGTTGAGCGATGCGACCGTCTCGGTATTGTCTGTATTTGCCGTCTCGCGCTCACTGGGCAATCTGTGCAATAACTGGTGGTGGGGATATCTACACCCATTCATTCCGCATGCCTTTCGACTGCACTTGAAGCGCCTGTGTTTACTGTTGAAACACCTAAAACATATTCCTTCTTGTTTGGCCCACTTCCATCTTTCGTTTACATCCATAGCCTTTATTTTTGGACAGCTAGGCGTTGCATGTTTCTCATTGCAGCTCAAACACTCGACGTCTGTGTTGTATACGGTGGCCTCTTTCTTAGGTCCTCTGTATGGTGGTTTGAATTTCTTTATTTCTGTGTTGGACGTCGTTGTACTCGTCTTCGGCGCGTTGTAAGCGTGTCGAAGTGCCCTGTCTGCCTCCTGCATTAAGAATCGAGCCAAAACTTCCATCTCGGAATCTGTAGTACTATTCGCTTCGGCATAGTCGCACCATCTCGCCTTTACGTGCGGGCTCAGTTTATCTACAATCTCTCGTGCCAACATCGGATTTTTTAAGTATCCCTTGTTGTCTATAGTACTCAATGTGCACACAATATTGTTTACTTTGATGGCGAAGCTGTTGAATTCGCTGGCCGTCGCGCCTGGGTTGCGCAACTTCCTTATCTCATCCAGCGTTCTGTCTATAATCACCTCTGGCCGCCCAAAACATTGCTCCAGCGTATTCATAATTACATCTGGATCCGTTGCGGTAAACAGCAGTGACGAAACAGCTTCCTTTGCCTCTCCCCGCAAGCTAATCCGTAGCCTTGCGAGGTTCTCAGCTCTCGTGAACTTGAATAACTCTGTTGAGTCTCTCATAGCCGCCTTGTACGCCAACCAATCTAACGGCGCTCCGCTGAAGATCGGTAAGTCATGTGCCTGTCTGGGGACAGGCCGTTGTCGCGTCATCTTTTCCAAAACATCTGCCAATCGATCTATTCCCTTTTCACGGTGAGGCGTCGACCCTCTTTGTCTAACCTCTGTTTCATCCTTATCCCCCCTTGGTGAGGGCGGGCATGGCTCCCGTCTTTGAGAATCTTCCCTCACAGCCCCTCGTTCCAGATCCTCCCGTCCCGTCTGACGGACGTCTGACATGTACTGTGAAGTTGATGGCACGTCTGTATGGCCCTTTGGCTGCCCGATCATACTCCGATGCAGCCACTCATCGATGCGCGCTTGCACGTTGCCCGCAGGTTCCGCAGGTAACGCCTGTTCTTCCTCCTCTCTTATTGAGATTACTTCCACGGCTAATCTTTTCTTCACGAGCTCTGCTTCAATCTCTAATTCCTTTTTCTTTAGCATCGCTAGACGCTCTTGCGCCTGTAACTCTGCTTGCGCGATGCGAGACACGATGCTCGACGCCCCTGACCGAATTGATGGTGCCCGAAGTGTCGTCGTGCCTCCTTGCCTTGTGTCTTCTTGTTGGGTTTGTTCTATCCCGCTTTCTGCGGGTAGCGGTAACTCTCTGGTGGTGGGGTGGATGTTAACATCCGTAACTGCCGATGGTGATGCTGGTGGTTCATCAAAGGTTAACCTCCTGGTCACTTCACTGTGGCTCTCCCGGCTCCTCCCGGCTTGCTGCTTCCTGGTTGTTGGCATCTTCGCACTTGCAAGCCCTAACACTAACACGCAGCCCTAACACTAACAATCCCAGTCGGGTATACTACCGCGGTGAACCCAACCGAGGATGGATGGTCGTGCAGGAAAGGAAAGGAGGGACTACCCAATAGAGGGAATCACGCCGCTTCGGGTGCTCGGGTTACTGGAGGAACGCCAGTAACCTTCCGCAGTGCCCACTATGAGGCCCCGTCACGAACGCAACTCCTTATTGGCGTAGCGGGCTATTTCAATTCACCCCCCTGGTGGGAGATGATTGGCAGTGTCGCCCGGTCCACTACACCACCGCCCGGTGTTAAGTCGAGAGGCCTTGGGTTTGACACCGTTAGGTCCAAGTCCCCTCGAGCCCGCAGGGGATCCCGCAGTTAAAAGCCAAGTCCACGCTCCAAAACCCCAACGAAAAAGAAACCCACCCGCACCGGTCAAAGAAACAGGATAGAATATATCAAAGAAACAAGATACACACGGTTGGTGCGGGTTGGTCGTTCGTTTGTTGTGCCCCGGCCCTCTTCTTTGTCCAAACTGCTTAGCCGCGCCTCTTCTGTGACCTTGAACAGCAATGCGCCAGCTTCTTCACAGGACCCTAGCCAGAAAAATCCGGCTCGAAGGACCAAGGGAAATGTTGCGGACAGCGCGCAACAAATCCAGACCATTCAGCGCGTCCCTATATTCCCGACACGCCCTTCCTGAATTGTGTGGCTCCCCAGCTGTCGAGCCACCGGCTTTCACGACGACACGGACTGTAATCTTAGGTGGTGCGCCTCACTGACCAACCACAGTTCCAGGAAACTTTACCACGGCACTCAAATAAGAACACTTTTTTCCTTTTCTTCCTTTTTATTGCACTTCACAACACACAAACGACAAAGCCATATAAACATGCCCTGCTTATATAGCCTCGTCGGCCGGCCAGTGGTGGGAGATATCAAAACCCCTCCCCCCACTACTCGGCTTACATTTTTCACAACTACCCTCTATATACAATATTTGGCCACGACCCCGTTCTCTCAGTGTATTCGGGCTGCTTGAAAGCGGAGCTCTCGGCCTCACAGTGGGTGATTTATCACACACATATTGGTCTTGAATTCTGTGGACATCAGTCAGGGTCACTGTCTACTAACGCTAAGCGTCTGGGGAATTCTTGGAATTCGGTGTGCACTTGTGCACGCTGGTTTCGGGAACACTCCCCCCCCCGATCCACTCGTGATCTCCCGGGAGAGAACGTGTGCAATCGCCCTTCTCAGGGCGGCCCTGTTTCGCGTGTTCCCGCACGCCTTTAGTGCGGACGAAGTCCTCACACTTAGTTGGGGCCCTTTAGCGAGCAAATTGGTCGGCTTTCTAACGAACGCCACCGAGCTGGTTGGTCGCTGAAGGTAGTGCGGACCCTGGCACTAGCCCTTTCACCCCTTCAGGGTGTCGGGCAAGATTACAGGCTGGGCCCGGGACCACTGGCCTTGGGGGCTTCCCTAGTCAACCCCGGGTATCGGTTAGGTAGTTAAGTGTTAGGGACACACCTGTTTGCCCGAACAAGGTTGGCAACAGACCCACACAGACATCACGCAGTAGGGGACATAGGAACACGCCACCCGCCTACACCCGGCGGGAGGCAAGGTATAGGGAACCCGGGTGTACCCCCGGGCTTACCCCCCTCTCACGCTGCCACTAGAATGGCAAGCCCCCTCCGACCCGCCAAACTGGCAAACGCTTCTCAATCTTTTGAGCCCGACATATGGCCAGAGTTTCTCTGGCCAAATTGTTCAGGTCCTCAAGGCAAACAAGATTTGCCCCCCCCTCCACTTCGAGGAACCACCAGCCTCGCCTCCCCCCAACCGATCCCGACCGCGACCGCGTTACCAAACCGCTATGGTATCCTCCCTGTAGAGGAACCCGAGACCGCAATGCAGGTCTCCGAGTGCGCTCTCCCACCGGAATCCGAGAAATCGGACTCCGAAATGGAGACGGACTCTGAACCTGAGGCGCCGACCGGGTTCACCTCCTCCTCTTCATCTTCAGGCACTGAAGCCACCTCGTCCTCGCAGACGTCTTCCTCCGAAGACGACGATTTCGTCGTCGTAGGGGGAAAACGCCCGCGCAAGTCCCAGTCGGACAAAGCAATGCCACCTCCCAAAGCGGTGAAAACCGCCGAAGGGAAGGCAAATCCGCCTCCTCAAGGCAAACCCGCGACCGCTGCAGCGGCACCCGTCCATAAGCCGAAGGCCCCGCCTCCGGTCATCATCCACGACCCCAAATCCTGGGAGTCGCTTTCCAAAACCCTACAGGAGCGTCGTATTTACTATACGAAAGCTCACAAGTGTGACATCGGCATTCGAGTCACACTCCAGTCCGTCCCCGACTACAAGTCGCTCACAGCGATCCTCAACGAGCGGAATGTGCCTTGGCACTCATTCACGCTAGAAGAGGATCGCGTCCTTCGCGCCGTCATCAGGCGTATCCCCCAGGACATCTCCACTGAGTACGTCCTGGAGTCCCTTCGATCCCAAAATCTCCCTGTCCGGGAAGTCCACCGGATGTATCAGGGTCGCAACCCACGTGTACCATACGATATGGTACACGTCATCCTGGACAAATCCCCGGAAGGGAAAGGGATCTTCAAAGTGAAGACCGTCGCGGGTCTCACTGGCTTCTCCGTAGAAGCCCCCTACAAGCGGGGACAAATCGGGCAGTGTCACAACTGCCAGTACTACGGCCATTCGGCCCGAAACTGTCATGCCAAGCCACGCTGCGTCAAGTGCCTGGGAGACCATCCCACACGCGACTGCGAGCGCACCAGGGAGTCTCCGGGCGAGCCTGAGTGCGTGCTCTGCGGGGGCTCGGGCCACCCTGCCAACTGGCGCGGGTGCCCGAAGGCTCCAAAGAGCAAGCCAAAACAGGCTACGACCGCAAATTCCACTGGTGCCAGGCGTAGGCCAACGGCACCCGCGGCCACTAGGGCCACCGTCCCAGATACCGCCGACTCAGCGGCGTTCCCTCCCATTGGGAAGAGGCCATCAGCCTCACTCCCAACTCCAGTCCCTCGCCCAGCCCCTCAGGCTCCGGCAAACTATGCTGCAGCGGTCAAACCCGCCGCCACGCCAAAACACGATCGCCAGATCGAAAGCTCTCCCGCGGCTCTGCCTGCACCCTCAGGGTCAAGCAACCGCGGAACAGCCGGAAGTCAGGCGTTCGAGTTCGGACTGAGCGTAATCGTTTCCCTCGACATCGATATGGTCGAGGAAATCGGGAACGCTCTAATCCAGGCGGGCGACGACTTCGCCGAACGTATAAAGGTAGCAATGCGCTACCGTAATGAGATCCGCAAGATCCAATCGGTTATGATCCCTCAAAACCTCCAAACGCAACCATAATGGGTAGTCTGAATCAGAGGAACAAACCCCGATCGTTGACCTTGGCATTTTTCAATGCCAATGGCATTCGTGAAAAGAAGGTAGAGATCACTCAATACCTTACCAAACACCAGGTGGACATCCTCTTGGTGCAAGAGACCTTCCTCAAACCATTCCACCGCGACCCGCGCATTGCCAATTACAACTTAGTCCGCAATGATAGAATAGGGACCCCCTCGGAGGGACCCTAATCTATTACAAAAGGTCTCTGCACTGCTCCTCCCTCGATCCCCCAGCTCTCACGAACTTGGAATGCTCCATCATACGCATCGCGATGACCGGCCATTCGCCGATCAACATCGCCTCCGTCTACCTCAGGCCTACTAGAACTCTACTTAGTAGTGACCTAGAAGCCCTATTCGCTATGGGACACGCCACCATTCTGGCTGGCGATCTCAACAGCAAGCACACCAGGTGGCATTCGATTTCCAACTCGACCAACGGCAATACCCTAGTGCGACTCGAAGAGTCCCTAGACTTTGACGTTGTAGCTCCCCTGAGTGCAACTCACTACCCGACCACCGCAGGTCACACTCCCAGCGTCATTGACGTAGCACTACTCAAGAACATAGCCCTTCAGGTTTGTTCAATCGAAGTCCACTCAGAACTTGATTCTGACCACCGACCCGTCTTACTCCAACTAGGACAAACTGACAACGGAAGGACAGTGCACACAAGAACGGTAACGGACTGGAAGAAACTCGCAAGAGTACTCGACCAGCCCTCAGCCGACTTGAATGCAATCCCCGATAGGATCCAATCCAATGACGAGACAGACTTGGCTATCTCTTCCCTCACCAATCATCTGCAATCAGCCCTCCAGGGTTGCTCCAGGCAGGTCCCATCTGTGGATCCGAACCACAGAATGGAGCTGCCTGAAGACATGCGGAACTTGATGACGGAAAAGAACGCCGCGACCAGACTGCACGACCTCTACCCAACTGATGAGGCCCGTTCTCACATGCGCTATCTGCAACGTAGAGTCAGGGAGCGCATGAAAGAACTCAGGGACGAACAGTGGGGTGACCTCCTCGCAGAGATGAAACCGTCGCACACCGCCTATTGGCGTGTAGCACGAGCTCTCAAATGCGACACTGTAGCTTCAACCCCTCCACTCACTCGCACGGATGGCTCCATCGCTTTCGATGATGACGAAAAAGCTGAATGCCTAGCAGACAGCCTGGAGAGCCAATGCTCTCCTAGTCGTGAGCCAGTCGACCCAGACCACCTACGGGAAATCGAGTCGCATGTAGAGAGCCTAACAGCCTCCGCAGCGGCCCCTCCCAAATTCCCACTCACTCCTACCACGATCGACGAAGTCGAGTCGATCATCAAGTCCCTACGCCCCCGAAAAGCTCCTGGAGCTGACGGGATCACAAACGGCCTTCTAAAGAGCCTACCCCAGACCCTGTTACTTCTGCTAGTAAGCATCTTCAATGCTTGCCTAGCAAATTGCACATTTCCAGACGCCTGGAAACAAGCAACAGTCATAGGTATCCCCAAACCAGGCAAAGACCTGAAGATCCCCACTTCATATCGACCAATCAGCTTACTCAGCTGCATTGGGAAGATATACGAGAGAATAATCTCGAGACGACTCAAGGACTACACCGAGTCCCTGAACCTCTTGCCCAACGAGCAGATGGGTTTCCGCGCAAAACACTCTTGCGTCAACCAACTGCACCGCATCACGGAGCACATCCTTAGTCGCCGCGTCCGCGGCCACTCCACTGGAGGACTCTTCTTCGATGTAGCGAAAGCTTTCGACAAAGTTTGGCACGCTGGCTTGATATCCAAGCTAGCCAAAATGGGAGTGCCTGACAGTCTCGTGCACATCATACGAAACTTCTTGTCGAACAGAACCTTTTCGCTACAAAGTAGAGGGTCACCTCTCCAGCCCCCATCCCATCACAGCCGGAGTACCGCAAGGCTCCGTACTGTCCCCCATCCTATACGCATTGTACACCAATGACGTACCGCGCACCCCGCTCGTGGAGCTAGCCCTATTCGCCGATGACACGGCACTCTACACCTCCGACACCCGCAAGGATAATATATCCAAGCGACTCCAACAAGCGGCCGACGCCCTCGGCGCTTGGTTCAAAAAGTGGCGCATCGAAGTCAACCCAGAGAAGAGCGCGGCAGTGTTCTTCTCCAGGGATAGACAAGGTGCTACCCGCCCTTCCGCATATTGCACCCAACCGCTTCTGCGGACGATATCCATGTTTGGCAAACTCATTCCATGGGTAAACCAAACCAAATATCTGGGTGTCATACTCGACAGCGGCCTCACCTTCGGGGCCCACATCCAAAGAGTTCGAAACCGAGCCGCCTTCTACCTCGGCCGACTATCTCCCATAATCTGCAACGCAAAGATGTCACTTAGAAATAAGCTGACTTCTTTACAAGTTGTGCATTCGCCCAGTCATGACCTATGCCAGCGTAGTGTTCGCACACGCAGCACCCACCCACCTGAAGAAGCTTCAAGTACTCCAAAACAGGTTCACGGTCCGAGCCACCGGGACACCCCGGGGACTCCGCTCTCGTGACCTGCACAGAGACTTAGAACTTCCTTCCATCGCCAGTTATCTCAAAGGCGTATCTAAACGATACTTCCAGAGAGCTGCCACTCATCCAAATCCCTTAGTGGTCCAAGCCGCTAACTACACCCCCACCAGAGGAGTCCCCTTGAGGCGTCGACGTCCGAGGCACGTCCTATTCGATCCAGACGACCCCATTACGGTTGCAAACCCCCAGCTCGATAACTCTGCGGAAGCTCCAACCGGGAGCCAGAGTTTCTCTCCACGGTACCGCACTCGACGGAATCGAGGGCGAAGAAGCAGGGATAGCTCGACAATTTTCACCCGGTACCGGTATGTACCTGGGCGCTTCACGCCGACATAGGCCCATAAGGCAGTTAGGTCAGGCCCTTAAGGCAATGAGTGTTGTATCGCTCACGAGCTTGCATCGCTCGCCATTGTTCAAAGGCAAAGCCCATGGCCGAGGTTCGTTTCCCAACTGGGAGCCCCTTGCGCTTTTGCCGAAAAGGCTGTTGGAGTGGCGACAAGCCCTCGCCTCAAAACGTCCCGGTGTAGTAGTAAATGCTTTTTAGAGCAAACTATGTTTTAGTCCTGTCAAAAAAAAAAAAAAAAAAAAAAAAAACGACCCCGTTCTTTGTTTACATACATTAACTTCTTCCTGTTTCAGACCGGGATACTTTAATTATCCCAGTCCCAAACCGGGATAGCACATACTCTTAACCGGCTGGGGAATAAAAGTCACCAAAATCCAAACTTTTATTTGTAAACATTACATATTATATACATTTCATAGGGGCGGGCCATTCTATATTCAGTTAAATATGTTTTATATATGTGCTTAACTAGCCTAATAACATGATCTAATTTGGGCAAAGCCTTTATTTACATTAAAATATATAAGAAAAACTCTAAGTCTAAAGGCACCCTATCGGAAGTTTACCGTAACGAGACCACGGGTAGTTAAACATTAGCTACATTAAATTTATCAATTCGGCTGTCCGGAACACATGTAATACCCAACCTAGGCGAGTTAGTGAGGCGACGGGTTGATTCTGATTTCCACTCAGAATTTGTCGCGACACAATTAAATGCCAGTTATCTTGGCCTATTAAAACGGTTGGTATGGCTTGTTCATATGAAATTTCATCTATTATTTCTTGAAGATGGACGCATTTCGCCACCATATCTCGCGGCACTTCTTGAGGAGAGATATTAAGCTGCGAGATGGTGCATGCTCTCATCTTTTCGTAATTGCGACTGCAATGACCGCGAACTAAAACTTGAATATGACACGAATCGTAGTCTTTCATCATGTTACCACCTATGCCTGTGATAGTTAACGGCTCACCACTTTCCCTCGGGGCTATTAAATCAGCCGTTTCCCTTTCTACGAGGCTCATAGTAGAGCCCTCGTCTAACAAGGCGAAAGTACAAACGGTACCCAGGGGACCAGACATTTCGATAGGTACGACTTTAAGAAACGTGTTGACTGAATTTAAGTGATTGACATTTGTCACGTTAGCGCGCGTAATATTTACTGTTTGTTGCGTGAGCCCATGTAACAGTTTGTGGTGGCCAGCCTCACACTGGTTTACACCACAAGGTACATACTTACACTTAAAGGGCCTTTTATGGGACGCGGCTAAACACCTAAAACACAGTTTGTTATTTTTCGCGATCTCCCAACGCTTACTAACAGAGGATTTCAAAAATTCGTTGCACTTCGCTAATAAATGGGTATTGCCACATAATATGCATTTATTATCTTGCGCTGAAGGCGCTGACTGCTTCTTATTATTATGAGACGTGCCCGATTTCCTGAAATCCTTAGTTTTACTGACTTTAGCGTTGGCTTGAAACGAGGAATGTTGCGGCGTCGTATCGCACTCGTAGTCCGAGCTACTACTACTGACGTCGCGTGGTGGGGGTGGCCTGTGATCTAGTGATCGCATAGACGACCGCTCGTTATGTGCGACGTTAATATGAGCTCTACCTTTGCGATGTTGTGATTTACGCGCATAACTACTTATTTCGTTTAAAAAGGTGGCCATGGCTACTAAGCCAGGCACACTGGAGTTCGCTGCTTTATACTTACTCCACTCGTAGCGAACAATTAAATTTAATTTGTCCACTATTTTATTCACTAACTCGGGTGAATGTAAATAATTTTCCTGGCGCAGCGACTTAATGGTTGCCACCACATTGGCAACATGGCTCGCGAATGACACAATATTGCTGTTGTCTTCAGATAATCGCGGCATACGTTTTGCGTTATGAATTTCAGTGAGGACTATTTCCTCAGGATCCCCGAAGTGCCTCTCTAAGGCTTCCATTATTTCGAAAGGATCTTGGACCGTGTACATAATGGATTTCACGGCCGTGCGAGCTTCTCCTCTTAAGGCCTTACGGATTCGACTTACATTAATGACAGGGCTGAAAAATGGCGCGCTGTCTTCGAACTCGGCCCGGAACGCTATCCACTCTGTAATATTGCCATCGAAGTGAGGCAGTTCGGGGATCGACCTGTGAATTACAGGCGTCGCGACGTCGTTAGTTTATGTGCGGGCGTTACGATCGCGCCTACCACTAGGACCCGGGTCCTCGTTGGTGTGTCTAATGGCTGGTCTCGAAACCTGCTGATTAGTGACCCAGTTAGAAACACGCGACTCTTCTATAATACCGTGCTGCGCATCGCCGTTGGAAGACCGCGCAGCGTCAATGCGCGCGATCTCCAACCTACACTTGGCGGCTGCGGCAGCCCGTTGAGCCTCTTCTAACTTTGCCTGCTGCATTTCGAGCTCAGCCATCATAACACTGAGGTTACTACTTACCGGGGGGGTGTGCGGAACGTCTACAACAGTGCCCGTTGCACTTCTATTATTTAACGCGTCTTCATATAACCCGTCTCGCGACACAGGACGCGGAGGCGGATTCGCGACTTCCTTACTACCTACATTACTACCTATATTTTGGCTATGGGTTGCGTCCGTGGTTGGGCTGGTGCCTTTGCTCCACGTGTTGGTTTCACCAGTGGTGGTGTCACCTGGGGGCGGTGTATTTTCTCCGACCAGATGGTCCGGAGAGGGCAGAGGGCCCTTAGAGCGTAATGACCTGTCTGTCATTTTTAAGCGCACGTGGGGGTCCCTAACCAATTTACCTTAATACTACCTAACCCTAAATTTATCACTGCACTACAAAAGTCTTTTTACTCAATTGGTGTACTCGGCGAAGGGATGCTAAGCTTTCGCTCCAACAATCCCCTGTGGCTCGTGGAAGGGTTGCCGTGAGGCGATTTTGTAGGCGGGTTGCCTATACCACGAGTAGCAAGCGTTAGCTCAAACTGACTCGGGCCAGATACCACGGAGAACGAGCGTGTGATGCTCAACTTTCTCCGGGCCTTATACCACGAATAGCGAACAGCTGTTCAAGCTATTTGAGGCTAGATACCACAGGGTAGCGAGCTTGCTCAAGCTGCCCTGGGCCGAATACCGACGTAATACAGCTAAAGCTGTCGGCCAGGGTTTTAAACCTGGCGTTTTTTCTTGATTATCCGATGCTCGTAGGACAATATGAGTTGTGGACTGTTTTACTTGAGATACTTTGCCGATCTGACTGAGTAAGGCGCTGGTGGAGTTGGAATAAAATACTTGTTGAGTTTTGAAGACTAACATCTGGCTGCGTGCTGGACCATAGTGGAGACTTCTTAGTAACTTGGAGGAGATAACTGAGTGGGAACGCTAAACTTCCCGTATTATATGATCTAATTGTATGTCTCACTACGTATAGCTATGGCCGAGCAGACGTGAAATGTAGTCATGTAATTGGTTAATAATTTTCACATAACATTATAATTTTACATATGTGCGATATTAAGCTTTTACATAACAGCGTTTGGAGTGAAAGGTACATATTTTGTCTCATTCGACATTTAACGGTTATTACCGTGTTGCGCTATTGTGCGCTTACATGTATTGAACATAAGGTTTATATTTTATTAACAATAAGATTATTTCGTATACATAGCAAAATGTAGGATATGATTATACATTATTAACTATGGATATATGATAGTGTGTACATAACTAATGTAGGATATTATAACTTTACAAACAAAATGATTATACAAACTGATTAACTAGCCTAAGTATATTATTAAAATTATTAAAATTAATCCTACATGCGACACCTAGTGTATTTAGAAAACCTACTTACTAAAGGGAGATAATCGAATTGATTTTGATTTTGATTCTTATTCCTAACTGTACAAATTAATTTATTATTATTACTGTTTGTAATATATTGGGTAAAACTAAACGCAGGCGTTTCGCATTGCTGCCGCCAGAGGGCGTTCGGGGTTTTCACTCTGCTAGCGTGGAATGCATCGCGTGTAGTCCGCCATTGCATCGCTATGCGATATCGGTTTGATTTTTAATACGCGAGAGGGCCCGCGTTCTTTGATTGCTAATTAACTTGAGTTGTATTTGTGAATTTCCTGTTTGTTAAATAACTATTGAACTTTGTGTTTGTGTACCCGTCATTGTGACTTTCTCCTGTGGGATGTGACGCGTGGCTGCTCGCTCACATCTACCTGTTGCCGAGCCGATTTCGGGAAGAAATCTATTTATTTGTCCTGGGGAATTGAGATCTCAAGGGTTAGGTAGGGTGATTAGGAATTCCCCCTTCCCGAAGACACTCAAGTTTGGATCCGAAGAGAAAGAAGATTTAGCTTGGTAAGTGTTTTTTAAGTGTAATTAATTTATAGGTTAGGTTATCATATAGGGCCCTGTAGCTCCCTTCATAAGCTACGGTGGTAGCAGACTGCGTTAAGTTATTTAGGTTTTAGTCGGGCAAACGTGGTGCCGCGTGGAGATTTCTTCCCGGTACTTATTTTTTACCGGTGGTTTTTTCCCGGTGAAGTTCCGGTACAGGATTCTTCCCGCCGCTTCGTTTGTCCGGATTCGCTCTGCGCACATTTTCTGGCAGCAGAGCGTAGTTGCTCTGCACATTTTCTGGTAGCAGAGCGTAGTTTATCTACCCTCTATTTGTTCGTTTGTAAACAATAATTAATTGTTTGTAAAAATTATTAGATTTTTCTTAGTTTGTTTGTATAAGAATATTTGTAACCTTTTTTGTATTTGTTTGCGGTTTGTACCGTGCGTTCCGGGTTTGTGCCATTCTCATACCTACCGCGGTTCTTCGTGTAGTTGCTTGATTTTGTTGTTTTTTATTTACCTTTTGTTATTTTTTGTTTGTGACTTGACGCGATGGCGAAGGCCTCCAATGCTAGGGCGACACTCGCCAACGAATTGAGATGGTTTGTGACGGCCGGAGGACTCCTGTCCCGGAAGGACAGGGAGGGCGCCATACTGCTAAGAGCGGATCACCTCCACTCACGATTGATTAGCGCGGAAGCGGCCATGGCGGCGCTTACCGAAGCCGATCTTACCCCGGAGGCCTACGCAGGTCACATGGCGGACATGGACCAGATCCTGAGTCTGCACGATGATATCGCGGAGGCGGTGACCGCAATAAGGGCGAGACAGGCTGGCGGACCAGCCCCTCGCACACCTGTTAGACAGGAAGGACCAGCGGTTACTGGTCGGCTCCCCACCCTTCAGCTGTCCCACTTTGGGGGTAGGATGGAGGAGTGGGTAGCATATAAAAATATGTTTGAGTCCCTGGTCGTAGCACGACAGGATTTGTCGAAGGCCCAGAAGATGGCCTACCTCCTCTCCACTCTTGAGGATGAAGCGCGGTCGCTCATCCAGCACCTCCGGGTGGAGGACGACCAGTACGATACGGCTTGGGAGTTATTGAACTCCCGCTACCAAAACTTACGTTTGTTAGCGGATGCGCACGCCGCACAGTTGATGGCCCTGCCCAAGGTGGCCAACAGGGCACAGTTGCGCCTGCAGTTGCTCACGCCCGTTACAGTGGCCTGTAACGCGCTCCGCACACTGGGGCTGCCGGTGGACCAATGGTCCTTTTTGCTGGTGCACATTGTATTGGGCAAATTACCCAATGACATCCGCTCGCGATTTGAGCGCGAGAATGCGGAACGGGATAGCACCACCCTACCAACATTCACTGACTTGGTGAAGTTTTTGGAGTTTGAGGCACGGGCTGCTGAGAATACCATGACGGACTCAGCGCCATCCAGAGCGCCTGAACGTAGGCCCTTGGAACCCTCATGGCGAGGGAAGCCCCAACAGGGACGGCAACCGCCACCGCGTGGAGCTGGTGTGCGGGTTGCACACACGGCAGCAGTCGCGAGGGACGCGGACTGCCTGCAATGTGGCCGGATGGGCCACAGCCTGCTGCAATGCAGGGACTGGCAGAGACTGCCAGTACAAGATAGGCGCCGCATGGCAAAGCGGCATGAACTTTGCTTCTATTGTTTGGGCAGTCACTATGCACGTGACTGTCCCAATGCCATACCATGCAGTGCATGCCGTGGGTTGCACCACATGATGCTCTGCATGAACCGAAACGGGGATGGCCCCCGGTTGTTGAGGCAGGGGTCCCCTATGGGCGGGGGCGCTCCTGCGCGAAGCCCTCCACCTTTGGAAGAAGGACGCGGCTTCGCTCGTCGCACCCCCCCTCGGGAGGGGGGTCGCGTACCTGCGCGGGTCTTGGCGGACCGGGACCACGCGCCCCAAGGTCGTGGCCAGTATGTGGCTGGCCAGGCCCCGGATAGGGCCCCATGGGCGGGGGCCCTAGATCGGACGGGAGAGTGGGGGAGAAGCCATTAATTTGAGAGCTCTGTTGGACTCAGGGGCTCAAAGCAGTTTGGTTACCACTCGAGTGGCACGCCAGTTAGGTTTAGTCGTGGAAGACTCGCCTGTGCCACTTCTTGGAGTTGGTGGCATACAAGTGAAGTGTCTGACGGGCCAGACACTTGTCACCTTTTCTTCGCTGAAGTCCTCCACAATGAGGATCACGACTTCGGCTATGGTAATGGATACCATTGCGGGTTGGCACCCCTCGACAGACATACCGCCGGGTGTGTTGTCTTTGGTTTCGGGTCTGGATTTGGCCGACCCCTTTGTCTTTCATCCCGGCCCAGTGGACTTGCTCCTGGGCTCGGACGTATTGGGTTGGATTTTGTTGGGTACACAGAAGGCTCTGGGTTCGTCTTCACTGATGGCAGTGTCTACGATTTTTGGTTTTGCCCTGATGGGCCCTGTGTTTGATAATGGCACCGCGGAGGAGCCACCGGTTGTCGCATCTGCGTCCTTGGCCAAGACCATGCAAAGGTTTTGGGAGGTGGAGGAGCCACCTATGAGTTCCAGGATGGATCCGGAACACGCTGAGTGCGAAGCCCTTTTTCGATCGACCACGGAGAGGTTGCCCTCCGGTCGGTTTGTAACTAGGTTACCCTTTGTTGCCTCTCGTCCTAGCCTAGGGCAAAGTAGGGCGCTTGCGGAGAAACGACTGCTGTCCATGGAGCGACGTATGCAGCGTGACCACGTACTTCGCGATAAATATATTGAATTTATGCGCGAGTACGAGGATTTGGGTCACATGTCTCCGGCTCGAGTTGATTGGAGCTCAACTGAGCATTATTTTTTGCCCCACCACGCGGTGGTGAAGGCCTCAACGGGCAAGTTGCGGACCGTCTTCGATGGGTCCGCACCCACTTCGAACGGGGTTTCGTTGAATCTGTGTTTGCATTCGGGTCCCAAATTGCATAGGGACATAATTGACATCATCTTGAACTTTAGAAGACATCAAGTGGTTTTTGGCGCGGACATCCGGATGATGTTCCGCCAGACAGTCATACATCCTGAGGACAGGCGATTCCAGTTGATACTCTGGCGTGAGCGCCCTGAGGATCCTGTGACGGTGTATGAACTCAATACAAACACCTATGGTTTGAAATCTAGTCCCTATATCGCCATCAGATCATTGCTTGAATTGGCAGAGCGGGAACGGATCCGCTTTCCCCGTGGGGCTTCCGTGCTGTCACGTGACTTGTATGTTGATGACGTGTGCACCGGAGCCCAAAGTATTGAGGAGGCCCTCCTACTGCGGGATGAATTGATTGAAATATTGAAGACAGGTGGCTACGAGCTACGTAAGTGGTTGTCTAATGAGCCTAAAGTTCTAGAAGGGATCCCGGAGGATCACCAACAGAACCCTCACCTGTTTGAGGATGTGGATGATCCCAACAGGATAGCGGTGCTGGGCATGCAGTACCAGCCGCTAACCGATATCTTCACATTCCAAGTGGACTTGGAAATACCAAAGGTCTGGACTAAGAGAACGGTGTTGTCCGTAATAGCCCGTATGTTTGATCCAAGCGGTTGGATCAGTCCAGTGATATTCTCTGCAAAGTGTCTTCTTCAGAGACTTTGGACTTTGGGCGTCTCGTGGGACGAGCCGCTGTTTGGCTCTCCATTGGATGATTGGCTCGAGTTGTTTTCATCGATCAAGGAAGTCAATCGGATTGCCTTGCCTCGTCGAATATTGCCCCCGGGAAATATCGAGCCAGCCTGCATGGCTTTTGTGACGCGTCGGAGCGAGGCTACGCCGCGTCAGTCTATATGCGGACAGTTGACGCCGATGGCCGGGTCAATGTCTCGCTTTTGTTAGGGAAGAGCAAGGTCGCCCCCATCAGGACTAGGCTGACTATTCCCAAGCTTGAGTTGAGTGGAGCTCACCTTCTCTCTAAATTGTTGCATCACGTTGCATGTGAGCTGGCGGCCACGGTCGAGATACGGGACATCTTCGCCTGGTCGGATAGCCAGGTCGCGCTTGCATGGTTGCGCGCGGCCCCACATACCTTGGAGGTTTTTGTGGGAAATCGGGTTTCCCAAATCCAGAATATCGGAATTGATATAACATGGAGACATGTGCCGGGAGAGCTTAACCCAGCGGACTGTGCTTCCCGAGGTTGTACGGCACCAGAATTGGTGTCACACCCGCTCTGGTGGGGTCCAGAGTGGCTGATGGGATCAGAAACTTCTTGGCCTGTCTGTCAGACAGATGTTACTTCTTTGAGTTTGACTGGGCTCCGTGTACATGCTGTAGTCGCTGAGACGACGTCGGAGCCGGATTGGCTACTTGCTCGGTATAGCAGCTTGGATAAGCTTCTGGGTGTCACCAGTTGGATTAAGCGTTTCATACATAATTGTAGAAACCCACAGGCAAAGCGGTTGGAGCCGATTGCAGGTGCAGAAGAGCGCCGGAGCGCATTGTTGCATTGGGTCCGTGTCGTGCAGACCGGACGGTTTGAGTCAGAGCTTCGTATCTTGCGCGACGGACGCGCTAAGTTGAAGGGCGCGGTCGCTCGTTTGAACCCGTACATCGACTCGGATGGGCTTCTTCGGGTTGGAGGCAGGCTCCGGAAGGCGGATCTTCCATATGAGACTCGCCATCCTCTGTTGTTGCCCAAGGGCGGACCCTTGGTGCAGCTTTTGGTGTCTGATCGACACATTCGTAACGCCCATGCTGGGTGCAATGCTTTGTTGGCTATTTTGCAACGCGAGTTTTGGATTTTGTCAGCCCGAAGAGCAATCCGTAGTGTCCTGTTTCGATGTATTGCATGTTATAGGTTGAAGGCATCCACGATGCAACCACAGATGGGTGATTTGCCCGCTGATCGAATCCGACCTTCGAGACCGTTTGACGGCGTTGGAACCGATTTTGCCGGTCCCTTTTCGATCAAGGCTTCTCCCTTTCGTAATGCCCGTATTGTGAAGGGCTATTTGTGTGTATTTGTTTGTTTGGCCACCAAGGCTGTCCATTTGGAGGTGGTATCGGCTCTGACTACGGAGGCCTTCGTCGCCGCGTTGGATCGCTTTGTTTCGCGTCGAGGTCTACCTTCCCTTATTAGGTCTGACAATGGCACAAACTATAAAGGAACTGTAAATTATCTTAAGGATGTTTCTGTGTTTATTGATAAAAATTGTACTAGTTTAAGTCAAATTGCTGCCCAAAGGGGAATAACCTGGAAGTTTAGTCCCCCAAGTTGCCCCCATTGGGGAGGGATTTTTGAAGCGGCTGTGAAATCCGCAAAGACCCACCTCCGCCGCATTATCGGAGAAACGGCTCTAACTTTTGAAGAGCTGGCCACAGTGTTTTGTAAAGTTGAGGCGGTCCTCAACTCTCGTCCTCTCTGTCCGCTATCTCCAGATCCAAATGACTTGGAAGCTCTCACCCCTGGTCATTTTTTGGTGGGAGGGCCTTTGAATGCCCTGCCCGAATACCCGTGGAAGGATGAACGCGTATATCGGTTGTCGCGTTTTCAAATGTTGCAGCAAATGAGCCAGGACTTTTGGCGTCGCTGGTCGCTTGAATATTTGCATTTGCTGCAGCAAAGAGTGAAGTGGACAGACAGGACTGAGCCTCCCAGGGAGGGTGATTTAGTATTGTTAAAAGAGGCAAATTTGCCCTCATTGCTTTGGCGACGAGCTCGCATATTACGTTTGATTCTTGGCGGAGATGGCACTCCGCGTGTGGCTGAGGTGTTGGTCGACGGTTCGATTTTAAGGAGAGGTGTGACCTCTCTCGCCCGCCTTCCCGTAGAGTAAGCTAGCGGTCTGCTTCTCAGACCGGGACGGGGGGATGTTTGTAATATATTGGGTAAAACTAAACGCGGGCGTTTCGCATTGCTGCCGCCAGAGGGCGTTCGGGGTTTTCACATTGCTAGCGCGAATGGCTCGCGGACGGTCGCGATTGCTATGCGATATCGGTTTGATTTTTAATACGCGAGAGGGCCCGCGTTCTTTGATTGCTAATTAACTTGAGTTGTATTTGTGAATTTCCTGTTTGTTAAATAACTATTGAACTTTGTGTTTGTGTACCCGTCATTGTGACTTTCTCCTGTGGGATGTGACGCGTGGCTGCTCGCTCACATCTACCTGTTGCCGAGCCGATTTCGGGAAGAAATCTATTTATTTGTCCTGGGGAATTGAGATCTCAAGGGTTAGGTAGGGTGATTAGGAATTCCCCCTTCCCGAAGATACTCAAGTTTGGATCCGAAGAGAAAGAAGATTTAGCTTGGTAAGTGTTTTTTAAGTGTAATTAATTTATAGGTTAGGTTATCATATAGGGCCCTGTAGCTCCCTTCATAAGCTACGGTGGTAGCAGACTGCGTTAAGTTATTTAGGTTTTAGTCGGGCAAACGTGGTGCCGCGTGGAGATTTTTTCCCGGTACTTATTTTTACCGGTGGTTTTTTCCCGGTGAAGTTCCGGTACAGAATTCTTCCCGCCGCTTCGTGTGTCCGGATTCGCTCTGCGCACATTTTCTGGCAGCAGAGCGTAGTTGCTCTGCACAATTACGTTCTTCGCCCGTTGGCGCTACCTGTGGGGAGTTATCGCCCTGTACGGGCCAAAAATCTGTTGAACGTTTAATAAATTCTGGGCCGCGAAACCAACGGTGGTTTGCGCCGAATTGCGCCGGCACACCCTTTGTCGCGTCGTCCGCAACGTTCTGGGCGCTAGGTACCCACCGCCAGTCAGCTGGCGTGGTACTGTCTTCGATCTCCGCTAACCTATGCGCGACAAAACTCTTAAACTTGCGCGGATCAGCCTTAATCCATGCTAAGACAGTACGTGAATCCGACCAAAAATATCTATTTTCTATCTCATAGTCAGATTCTTTAACAATTGATTTAGCTAGTCTAGTACCTAAGACACAGCTTTGAAGCTCCAAACGTGGTATAGATATCGTTTTTAATGGAGCTACGCGAGCCTTCGCGGTAACGAGAGTGGCGGCTTTCCCCCACTCTCCGCTTTCGCTCGCGGTGACAAAGTATACGACTGCAGCGTAAATCTTTTCACTCGCGTCGCAAAACACGTGCATATTGACTTTCCTATTTGCCGCAGGTACGTATCGTGGGATTTCAAGATTGTCGAGTTGTTTTACGTTTTTAATAAATGCCATCCATGATTCCCTGCATTCCGGTGGAATTTCATCATCCCAGCCAATACCAGTGCGCCATATCTCTTGCATCAGAGCCTTTCCTAGCACGGATATTGGCGAGATATATCCCACGGGATCAAAGATTGACATAACACAACTCGTTACCTGACGCTTGGTGGGTAGCACTTCGTTATTTAGGACCTCAAATGGTGTTTTTCGCATATTAACTTGAAAACCTAACGTATCTCTACCGTGGTTCCATTTGAGACCTAATGTGCGTTCCACATTATTTTTTGCAATAATAGCAGAGTCCGTATTACCCGCTGTGACGTCACTGATCACGCTCTGTACGTTGCTAGCGAATCCTGTTAACTCGAATGAGGCCTTTTTATTTAATTCGTACAATTGGTTTATGATTTGTTTGACCTCACATTCGCTTGCATCTGTGGCGATCAGCATGTCATCCATATATGTATTACGGACAGTTATTTCCGCGGCTTTAGGGTAATCGATCGCGTGACATTCTGCGTTTTTGTTTTTTACATATAGCGCGGTTGTGGGCGACGATGCGGCCCCGAAAATGAGACGAGTCATACGGTACTCGTTAGGCGGCATATTTCTCTCTTCCCCTCCACAAAAAACGCAGACTATCACGGTCTGAATCAATTACTTCGACTTGCAAAAACATTTCGCGGATATCGGCTATTGCTCGGCCCCCTAGCGGTTTCAAGCGAAGGGCTTACCGGGCACTGACTCAGCCGGATTTCTGCCAGGTAAGCCGGATCAGAGGGTATTCGGTCATTCTTGCGCGGTAGTATACCCTCATTTTCGTCGCCGCCGGTGGGCCCTGTTCCCGGGTCTCCCCTTTTCGAGGTTTCGATCTCGGAGGGCGGACCTGCTAGGGGGTAACGCGTGTCACCTTTTGCTATGTGATTACTCATAGCAAAGGGTGAGATGCCGCCACCGGTGAAGCCTTCGAGGGCCACCTCGAGTGCCGCTTCCCCGTCGCGCCAAGCGACCTTTGAGACCCCAGAGGGTTGTCAACCCTCTGGAATTTCTGAAAAATCCCGGGGCTACAGCCACTCATTCGTACGGCCATTGCTGCCGGACGCGCGCCCCTCCCAGCCCCCGCCGTCACCTTCCCCAGTCCAGTCTGGCGGGGAAGAGTTTTATAGCGCCGATGACTCCGTTCCCGCGCCCGTGAAACCCGCGCATTTGCCGCAGCGTGATCCGCGCCGCTCCGCTCGCGCCGCGCCCGCCGCGCCCGTCGCATCCCCCGCGCATATCGCCGCGCCTTCGACCTCCGGCCTCGCGTTTGGGCCTACCTTTAAGGTGGCCCGCGTAACCTCGCCGCCGCGTCTCCCGACCCCGGTTTGGGCGAAAATGCCGCCCACCCCTGCCCCCCGTTCGCCCCTTCGCTGGCCTCCCCGCGTCGCCGCCGGTGCCCGCCCCGCGCACGCCCCCACGCTCTGAAGCGCGCTCTATGCCGTCGCTCGAGGTGATGGACGTTGTCGCGACGTCGCCGGTGGCTAGCTACGCCGCCGCCGCAGCCGCGAACTCCCCGCGTTCCGTGCGAACGCCGCCCGCCTCCCCGCGTCCCGTTACGCCCCCGCGGCAGTGCAGCCGACGCCGGCCCCGCCGGCGAAGCAGCCGCCGCGCCCTCGGTACCCGCCTCTCATCGTCGAGCACCTCCCCGACTGGAGCTTTCCACTTCAAGGAGCTCAAAAAGAGGATGGGACACGCTCCGAACGCGCGCCCCTTTGGCAAGGGGGTTCGTTTCATGCCGCGTGAGGAGGACGAGTACCGTGCCATCCAACGGTACCTTACGCAACTGGAGAAGGAGTCAGGTATATCCTGGTTTTCGTATTCTCTCCCAGCCGAGCGCAGCCTCCAAAGTCGCCATTAGAGGCTTGCCCGCCGACACGCTGCCTGCCGACATCGAAGACGAGCTCCGTGGCCTAGGTTTCCTGCCGGAGTACGTGCGCTCTATCCGCGCGCGCCAGGGCCGCCCGGGCTGCATCTTTTTCGCGCAGCTGCAAAAGAATGCCGACACCATCCCCGCAATCTACGAAGTCAGCGAGCTTCTATGTATGCCCGGGATCACCATCGAGGCCTGGCGCGGCCGGAAAGGCCCCGCCCAATGTCACCGATGCCAGCAGTTCAGGCACAGCTCCCACAATTGCCACCGCCGCGCAGCCTGTGTTCGCTGCGGCGAGGAGCACTTCGCTAGCGAGTGCCCCCGCCCGCTAGAGGAACCGGCTACCTGCGCCAACTGCAAGGGCCCTCACACGGCGAACAACGCGTCCTGCCCCGTGTTTCGCAAGGAATTGCGGAACAAAAAGCAGGTACTGTTCTCCTGACAGTGGCCCCTAGCCGCCGCCCACCCGGTGCCCCGGCCTCAGTGAGGGAGGATAGACCCACCACACTGATGGCAGAGGCCAACGCCCCCACCGAGCGCTCGGACAAGCCGAAGCGCCGTAGGAGGCGGGGTAGGAAGCCCAAGGGCCCCCAACCGTCAGCCGACCAGCCGACCCAGCCCCAGGCAGTGCAGCCCGCAGCTCAGCCGCCGCGCCCTAACGCAGTAGGAGGCAAGCCGAAGCCTGCGCCTAGAAAGGCGACCAAAACTCAGCAGCCCATGCCACAGCAAAGGACGATGCAACAGTAGGGAGGATGAACGTACAACCGGTCATAGACCTCCTTATTGATATCCTGCGTGCCTACCAGGCCAATCAGGACATCGTTCCCATCCTGCTCAGAGGAATGTCGTCATTACTGTCTAACAGTGTGTAGGTACCCTCTTAGAATTATCCACTGGAATGCCAAACGGACTTAACAAGGTAAAACGCAGCCTTCTGAAATCAATGGTAATCGAGCAAAACGCCGATATCGTACTGATCTCAGAAACGCACTTGCGAGCAGCAGACCAACTGAAGTTCCCAAACTATCATGTCTATCGACTTGATGCAGTCTCGGATGCCGGCAATGCCTATAGAGGTCTTGCAGTAATGGTAAAGAAGAAAAAATTGTTCATCAGCCGATACCTCAGATGCAACTTCAGTCGCTCTACGCACTTGGCGTTGAGATTTGTATTGACTCCAGACCGACTCGTGTGTTCGCATTATACAAGGCGCCGAATGACCAGTTGAAAGTGTCTGATGTTCATCTCCTACTGAACTCGACTCTGCCAACTATCATAGCAGGTGATTTTAATTGCAAACACACCGCCTGGAATTCCACGCGTATTTGCCCAAATGGTCGCCGCCTCTTTGACGACTCTGAAAGAGAGGGATACGAGGTAAGAGGCACGGAAGTACCGACTCACTACCCGGGAGCCGCTGCCTACCTACCGGACGTAATCGACCTCACGCTCTATAGAGGCATTTCAGCGCCAAAGATTACCACAGAAGTCCTATGCGTGACAACATGGAGTCCGACCACCACCCTGTCCTCGTTACAGTGGATGAGTCCCACACTGCCAAGCCCCCTACCCCCAGACCCCGGACTGAATGGGCTAAGTTCAGCACGTATGTAGAGCAGAACCTCATCTCCCAGCCGGTCAATAACGCGGCAGATGTAGAACAGTTTGCTTCCCACATTTTGTGAAATAACACAAGCAGCCCTTAGCGAAGCTACAGCTGATACTGTGAGTACCCCAAGAGACGTCCCACCCCAGCCTACATCCTAGAGATGATAGCCAAAAAGAGAACCCTGCGAAAACGCTGGCAACAAACCAGATGCCCGTCCCTTAAGACACAGCTGAACTCTATGTCGGAAAAAATTGCGAAAGCTTTGGACACCGAGGCCTCAGAGTCTTGGTTACACACCATAGAGTCAGCGAGTGACGACTGGACGTCAGTCCACAGGCTTTGCAGGAAAGTTTCCAACAAGCCTCAGCCTATCCGCCCCCTCCTAGCTTCCGACGGTACCCCCCGGTACAGAGCGGAAGATAGAGCAGAAATCTTCGCAGACAATCTAGAGCAGCGATTCAAACCGAATCCTTCGGATGACTCTCAGCACGCTGAGGACATCCAGAAGCTCCTGGATGAGTACTTCCGCCGCCCCATTCCCCCGGACGAAGACCCCATAGTCTTTACCCCGGGTCAAGTCCTAAGAATGATTAGGAAAACGAAGCTCCGTAAAGCCCCTGGCCCAGATGGCATACCTAATGAAGCTCTGCGTCACCTACCGCAGCGAGCAATCGCTGCGCTGACGCGACTCTTTAATGGTATTTTGCGCACGGGCCACTACCCCTCCGCTTGGAAACTCGGCCGAGTCATCATGCTTCCCAAACAAGGAAAGAATGTACTGAATCCAGGAGCTACCGTCCCATCACACTGCTCGCTACCATCTCAAAGGTGTTTGAGAAGTTGCTATTGCTCCATCTCACACCTCACTTGACTCCTAGAGACGAACAGTTCGGCTTTCGAGCCGGACACTCTACCACGCTCCAACTCACAAGGGTATTACACCACATGACGACAGCCTACAACAAGGGGGAACAAGCTAATTATTAAAAATAAAAAACACGACTGACAAGTTTTTACTAAAAAAGTACATACAAACATATAAGTTATATACATTTTTGAAATCGCCTTTTTAAAGCCCTTCAATTTGATACCCCACTCGATAAGATTGATCAAATTTTATTTTTTTGGTCTGCTATTTATCACATGTATAATCCGCCATTTTGTTTTTATAATAACGTCATATAGCCTATGTCACTCGGAGGAATGCAAGGAATCTAAAAATACCTCTCACATCAAAATCTGTTAAGCCGTTCAGGACTTATGGTGGAATAAAGAAACTTACATACATACATACATACATACATACATGAACCCTGAAAACATAACACTCCTTTTTTGGTCAGTCGTGTAAAAAACCGTAGGTGTATTTCTCGACATGGAAGGAGCGTTTGACCGCGTCTGGCATCTAGGTCTGACATTTAAGTTATCCACCTCTACGACTCCTAGACGAGTCGTTAAGACCGTGGCCAACTTCCTCTCAGACAGACGCTTCCAAGTCGCAGTCGAAGGCGCCACCTCTACAGTACGTACGATAGAGGCAGGCGTCCCAAGGCAGCTGCCTCTCCCCTATACTCTACGCGAGATACACCGACGATATCCCGTTAGAAAGTGGTTCGCACCTTGCCCTGTATGCAGACGACGCAGCGTACTATTCGTCGTCAATCAATACCGAACAGGCAGTTAAGGTAATTCAGCGCACCCTAGACGCCCTACCCCAATGGCTATCCCGTTGGAGGCTGTCGATCAACGTAGCTAAAACGCAGGCGATTGTAGTTAGCCGCACAGCTCTACCTACACCTCTCCGTCTACAGGCGCAGGACATTGCTTGGTCTCGCTCGGTTAAATACCTGGGCGTCCACATTGACCGCCGCCTTACGATGAAAGACCAAATTGAAGCCGCCAGAAACTCTACACGTGCTGCCCGAGCCCTACTGCGCCCAGTGCTCGACTCTGCCCTCCCTTGAAGGTGAAACTCGGTGTGTATAAGACATACATACGCCCCCCGGCTCACGTACGCCGCCCCAGCTTGGTACGCGCTCACCAACCAGACGCGCAGAGACCAGCTGGAAGCCCAGCAATCGATTTCACTCCGAGTCATCACGAAAGCTCCTCGCTATGTGAGGAACTCTACAATCCAAAAAGGATTGCAGATGGAGAGCCTGGACGCCCACATAAGGCATCTAACGAGGAGGCTTTTTCAGCGTGCGGACGAGTCAACCCTGCCGCACTTACAGGAGTTGGCTCCGCACCACGCACGCCCTCCCGACCCTAAACAGTTCCCTAGAGACCTCGTACTGACCCACAGTGACTCCATAACATAGGTTTGCCTTTTTCGTCTTACACGCTGAGATCGCTCGCCGGCCCAAAACCGGCTCGAGCCGAACTCGCGAATTAAGATAAATAAGCAAACCAACAGTCCAGTGGCAAGTTCCACACCCCAAGGTCCTGTCCGTCTTCACGTACAGCGTGTGCTACCTCAGTCAAGAGGCCGTCGCCTCGTATACTGACTCCCCACACCTTTAAAGGTATGAGAAGAAATCCACGGAATGAAAAAATTATCTCTGCCTGTTTGCTGGTTCAGTTGATTGTAGTGAAGAGTAATACTAATGAACAGCACCGCACTCGTTAGATCCCCCAAATGGCGCTGTTCATGCGATGTGAAGAGACGCGTTGATGAGCAGTGGACTGAAGGGTGGGGGGATTCTTGACTTAGGACTGTATAGGCTTGAGTTTCAAGATAACGCTAAGAAACAGGATAGTAAAAATAAAACACTTTTCTTCATAGAAACCAGCAAGGCGACGTGGAGAGAGAGGGAGCCAGGCACTACTAGGCAGGGATTTCTTCCAGGGCTTCTTTCTTCCTTGTATTTCTTGCTTAGCACTGTAACCCGCGATCGAACGAACTGGCGCGGCCTTTTAAATCGAAGCCTACTTGCAGTTGGTCGCTACGTCGACCTTTACTGCTTCACCGGAGGAAATATGGCGACAGCCTCGAGGGCCATACAGCCGAAACAGTAACAGCACAAAGGGCTCCCAGGTGGGAACGAACCTCGGCTTTGGGCGTTACTCACAAAGCGGCAGAGCGGTATATTGCTCAATTTGCCTGAAGGGCCTGAGGGGAAAAACGTCCTGGTGCCGCCGGGCGGTACCGTGTGAACGTTGAAGCGGTCCTACTACTTCGCACTCGATTCCGGCGAGTGCGGTGTCTGTTTGAGTTACCCTGAGCCCTACTATTACCTCTAGAGTGATCGGAAGGAGGATTAGCAACCGTAATGGGGTCGTCTGGATCGGTAAGGACGTGCCGCGGCCGGCGGTGCCGGAATCGGCGGAAATTCGCGGTGTTGATACGGTAATCGGCTGCGCGCCTGATTAGCGGATTTGGGTGGGAGGAGGAGCGCTCGAAAAAGCGTTCCGAGCATTCCTTGAAGTATCGGACCATCGAGGGAAGCTCTAGGTCTCTGTGCAGATCAACATTTCGCGTGTACCAGGGAGCCAAGGTCGCGCGGCGTGTGAATCTGTTTTGGACTACTTGCAACTTGCGCAAGTTGGAGGGAGCCGCGTGTGCGAAAACAACACTGGCGTAGGACATGACGGGACGGATGCAGGCCTTGTAGAGTGTCAGCTTATTTCTAAGCGACATTCTGGGATGCCTGATGACGGACGAGAGCCGGTTCAGAATGAACGCGGCCCGGTTTTTGACTCTAGTGATATGAGGTCCAAACGTCAAACGAGAGTCGAGTGTGACACCTAGGTACTTGGCTTTATTCGCCCAAGGAATGGGCTTGCCGAAGAGACTGAGTTGGCCGAGCGATGTTAGTGCTCCGCGCTGGTTTTGTTGACGGGTCAAAGCGAGGGGATCCTTTGAAAAGAGCACTGCTGCGCTTTTCTCCGGATTTACCTCGATTCTCCACCGTCTGAACCAAATACCGAGCGCGTTGATGGCCTTTTGGAGACGTGAGGACACGTTCGCCTTGAACTTGTCGGAGGTGTAGAGAGCCGTATCGTCGGCGAAAAGGGCTAACTCAACATTGGGAGTTTTGGGGATGTCCGCCGTGTACAGAGAGTACAGGGTCGGAGATAGCACGGAGCCCTGTGGGACTCCTGCTTTGATGGGACGTGGCGACGAGAGGCAGCCTTCAACTTTGTACCGAAAGGTGCGATTTGACAAAAAGTCTTGTATGGTGTTCACAAGACCGTCTGGCACTCCCAGGAGAGTGAGCTTGAATATCAAGCCTGCGTGCCAGACCATGTCAAATGCCTTCGATACATCGAAGAAGACTGACCCCGTGGATCGCTTCGCCATAAGGTTTTCGTGGATGTGCTCCGTGATGCGGTGCACTTGTTGGACGCAGTCGTGCTTTTCGCGAAAGCCGAACTGTTCGTCAGGGATAAGTCCGTTTGTCTGTACGTAGTCCTTGAGTCGGATGGCTATGAGCCGGCCATAGAGCTTGCCTAGCACGCTCAGGAGGCTGATTGGTCTGAAGGATGCGGGAAGACTGTGGTCTTTACCCGGTTTTGGGATACCGATGACCGTTGCGCATTTCCAGGCGTCTGGGAACGCGCAATTGGCCATGGCCGCATTGAAGATGCTGACCAGAAGGAGCAACAAGGTCTGTGGCAGGTGTTTGAGAACACGGGTGGAGATCCCGTCTGGACCGGGAGCTTTGCGGATTTTGTACGACTTGATGATCGTTTGGATCTCATCCACTGATGTCGGGGCGAGAGGTGTGTCGGGGGAGAACTAATCTTTGCTCGGCAAGATTGTTCGCAAAGGATTCCACCTCGAGAAGGTGGTCGGGGTCGATGGGCTCACGACTAGGAGAACATTGGTTCTCCAGGCTGTCTGCTAAGCATTCAGCTTTTTCGTCATCATCGAAAGCGATGGAGCCGTCGGGTCGTTTTAGGGGAGGGGTCTTAGAGACTTGGTCCGTTTTGAGAGATTTCGCTATACGCCAGTAGGCTGTATGCGAGGGAGTGATTTCGCCGAGAGTGTCGCCCCACCGTTCGTCGCGCAGTTCCTTCATGCGCGCCTTTACTTGACGTTGTAAAGAGCGTAATTCGGAACGGCACTCCTCGGTGGGGTACCAATCGTGAGATCTGGTCGCGCGGTTCTTGGCGTTTATCAGTTCCCGCATGTCTGCAGGAGCTCCCAGTGATGGTTCGGGTCCATCGCTGGGATCTCCCTGGAGCAGTCTTTAGTGACCGCTTGCAGGTGGCTGGTAAGCGCCGAGATCGCATTGTCTGTCTGTTCTCGGGTCGCGATGTGGTCGGGAATGGAGTCTAGAAACGGCGACGAGGTCTCTTCCAGAGCTTTGTGAAGCTTGGTCCAGTCCGTCACCGTTCTAGTGAACTCCGTACGTCCATTGTCAGTCGGTCCTAGTTGTATCAGTACCGGGCGGTGGTCCGAGGTGAGCTCTGCATGCACCTCTATGGAGCACACCCTAAGGGTGATGTTCCTCAGGAGCGCAATGTCGAGTACGCTCGGATTTTGCCCTACTACGTTCGGGAAATGGGTGGGTTCAATAGAATGCACAACGTCGAAGTCCAGGCGGTCCATAAGGTCCTCGAGGATGTGGCCGTTGGCACTATTGGTGACGGAGTTAAAAGTGCGGGATTTGCTATTAAAATCACCAGCCAGAACGGTGGAATGATTTAATGCAAATAGGGTTTCGAGATCGCTTCTGAGGAGCGTTTTGGAGGGGGAGGTATACGGAGGCGATATTGATGGGCTGATGGCCCGTCATAGCGACTCGTATAATTGAACATTCGATGTTCTCTAAGGAGGGAGGGTCGATTGGGATACAGTGGAGAGACCTTTTGTAGTAGATCAGAGTGCCGCCGAGGCGACTTTCTGTTCTATCGTGCCGGACTATATCATAGTTGGCGATGCGCGGATCGCGCATGGATGGTTTGCAAAAGGTCTCTTGCACTAGGAGGACATCTACTTGGTGACGCGTGAGGTAGTCGGCTACCTCAAGTTTTTGGTGGGAGAGGCCGTTCGCGTTGAACAGCGCTATCGTGAGAGACCGCGGTTTGATCCTTCGATTCGTACTACCCATTATGGTTGCGTTTGGGAGTGCGCGATGGAGGTCTGGATTCTCTTTACAGAGTCGATTAAGCTCTTGTGCTTGACGATGCACATGAGCATTTCGGTGCTGTCTTTGGCGTTTTTCATGGCGTTGCCGGCCTCGATCACCTCGTCGAGGTTCTCGATTTGGTCGACCACCGTCATGAAAGTGCGAATCGCCTCGGCGTCCGCGGCAGAGAGGTTGCCTCCGTTCCCAGCCCTTGCGGGCTTGGGAGCGGGGGCTGCCACTGCCGGTGGCGCCGGTGCGGTCGCGGGTCTGTCTGTACCGTTCCTACGGGGTGGGCGCTGTGGAAGCGGCTTGGCCGAGAACGGAGGTCCGGTTGGTTGCTTCCTCCAATCAGCGGGATTGGGCGGAAGGCAAACCACTGGGGTTGGCCTTGGGGCAGAGGGCCCCTGGCTGAGGTGCGGGTAGTGAGCTACGCCAGCCGAGTTGCTGGCGTTGAGTGGCGGGGGCTGCGGAGCCCATGGAGTTGCCTGTGGGGCCTGAGGGGCCCAGGGGGCAGGTGTGTAGTACTGGGCCTGAGGGGCCCATGGTGCGATCGGCGCATACTGCCTGCGGTAAGTGGCGCCCGCGTAACCTTGGCCTTCTCGGAGACCCCGCTTTGCGGCCGCTGGGGCTTTGGGGCAACCCCGCCAGTTGGCAGGGTGGCCCGTTTGGCCACAGAGGACGCAAGCGACTGACTCCTTGTCGGCGTCCGGAGCGCGGCCACAATCCTTGGTGGAATGGTCACCAAGGCACTTAACGCAGCGCGGTTTCGCGTAACAGTGACGCGCCGAGTGGCCGTAGTATTGGCAGTTATGGCACTGCCCTATCGTGCTACGCTTATGGGGTTTTTCGATGATGAGACCATCGAGGGACATGACTTTCTTCACGCGGAAGATTTCTTTGGCCGCCTGTGTCTTATCTAAAACGATGAGACACATGTTAAGCGGAGCGCGTTCCTGCACCTGCCCCTGTGCATCCTGTGCACTTCCCGGACGGGCAGGTTTTGGGATTTTAAGTCCTTCAGGATGTCGGATTCCTGAAGGTGGACTGGCAGGCGTCTGATGACTACGCGAAGTTCGCGTTCGTCCTCTAGCGCGTAGGAGTGGAACGGAAGGCCCCACTCCCGAAGGAGTTTCGTCAGAGCCCTATGGTCTGACGATGTATTAACCTGAATTCTGATTCCCTCTAGGCATTCTCTGCCACGGGAGTAATTTATCTTGCGCTCCTTCATCTGCAGCGTAACGTCGTTCCACCGACGGGCATCCTGGAGGATGATCGGCGGCGGTTTCTTGTCCGCGGCAGATGTCGGGTTGGCCTTTGGCGTGCCTTGAGAAGGCTTAGGGGTTGAGGACCCGTTCGTTGCCTTAGAGGCTTTTGGGAGGCGGAAGTGCCGAATCGGTCTTCGCCTTACGGTGGCGCTTTCCCCCGATGACTTCGATGAAGTCGTCGTCGTCGGAGGAGGACGGACTGCCGATCTCGGCCAAGCGCGCTGAGGGCGCAGGGGATGCGGGAGGCGCGTCCAACTCCATGTCGGACGCTTCTGGGGACTCAGGAGAGTCCGTTATGGGACGCGGGAGGAGTCGGGGGTCCCTGGGGTTCCCGGAAAGCGGGATCACCTGGGACTCCTCGACGGGTAGGATGCCGAAGCGGTTCGGCGGGATTGCGGTCGCGGACGCGAGCGGAGATTGGGAGGCTTGAGGAGCCTCGGATTGAGACGGAGTCACAACTGACTCGGCTTGAAGAGCGGGGAAGACGCGAGGGGATGCCCTACGGAGGTGCATAAGTCGCTCCATCATGCGCTCGTCGGCGATTAACCTGTGAAGCAGGTCATCGGTGATCGCGGGGGTGCCATTATGGCAACAGCGCGCGAGGTAGTAGTAGGGGGGGTAAACCCGAGGGGACACTCGGGGCCCTATCCCCTTCCCTCCGCCGGGAATAGGCGGAGAGGTGTGTACCTACCGGTCCCTACTGCGTGATGTGTGTCTCACCGTTATGGTGTGCCTGTTGCCGACCTTGTTTGTGCAAACAGGTGTGTCCCTAACACTTAACTACCTAACCGATACCCGGGGTTGACTAGGGAAGCCCCCAAGGCCAGTGGTCCCGGGCCCAGCCTGTAATCTCGCCCGACACCCTGAAGGGGTGAAAGGGCTAGTGCCAGGGTCCGCACTACCTTCAGCGACCAACCAGCTCGGTGGCGTTCGTTAGAAAGCCGACCAATTTGCTCGCTGAAGGGCCCCAACTAAATGTGAGGACTTCGTCCGCACTAAAGGCGTGCGGGAACACGAAACAGGGCCGCCCTGAGAAGGACGATTGCACTCGATCTCTCCCGGGAGATCACGAGTGGATCGGGGGGGGGGGAGTGTTCCCGAAACCAGCGTGCACAAGTGCACACCGAGTTCCAAGAATTCCCCAGACGCTTAGCGTTCGAAGTCAGAGACCCTGACTGATGTCCACAGAGTTCAGGACCAATATGTGTGTGATAAATCACCCACTGTGAGGCCGAGAGCTCCGCTTTCAAGCAGCCCGAATACACTGACCGCAAGCGATCGGCGCTTCCAGAGAGTTCTCTTTTGGCGTGAGAGCGTGCCGCGACAACACGTCTGCACACCTCGAGAGCGCAACCCGGAATTGCTGACTGGCGCGGCCTTGTAATGTTCGCGCTTTTATACAATTGCCTGGCAGTACCTCGTCCCGCGCTACCCCGCGCACCTCTAAACTTTATTTCTTGAAAAACATACTTAAAACTAATATTTACATCATAAAACTTATACTAATAGTTAGGTCTTACTCTAGGCTATCTATTTACAGTATTTTCCAAGTGCTAGGAACGCTAGTTTTCCTGGGAAATGCGTCGGAAAATCCTCACTATAAATATACACGGGTAGGCGTGCCTCCCCCGTACCCCAGCCCGGGAGGGGTCATTTAAATACTCGGACACAAGGTGTCGCATTTCTCAGTCTGTGTCTAGCGTTCCTAGTGTTTACTTATCATAAAATTCTATGTGTATGACCTAGTAAGACCTAAAACTATGTGAAAAAGTAAGTATGTAAACTTAAATGTGTTTGTGTAAAAATATGCAAACCTCAACATTAGTATTTTGACATGAAACCTGTTGGCGACAGGCCGCGCGCCGAAATAAAAATACCACGCGGTTATCGGACACCGCGCCGCAACCAATATTTTCGTAATTTTTGTAAAAGGACCGACCAATTACAACGCCTACATTATGGCCAATCAGCGGGCGAACCCCGCCGGGCTCGCCCCCACGCAGGTAGACGCGGCCTGCCGGAGCGTTGTGATTGGTCGGGGCCTTCGCGCACCGGTGCGCTCGCTGCGCCCGGCTTTGTGTACATAAAACAATGGGTCGCTGCCGTATTAAGTCAGTGTGTAAGCAGCAGCGACCCAGAGCAAGCTAAAGTGAATAAAGTGAATAGTGATCCTCAAGAGTTTTCTTCAAGAGTCTTCAAGAACAATAACCAGCAAATATACAGTCCACTGGAAGAATTAAAACCCCCGTTGGCCGAATGTCAACAGTTTGGTCCTTCGAGAGCCGAATATAAAGAAGAACCTCAAGACTCAAGAAACCGAAGGAATCAAGATTTCAAGATGGTGTTCACTAGAAGCCAAGTCGGAGCGGATGAGGGTCGTCGTGTTTTTGACGAGCCACCTCAATCGCCGTCCGCATCGAGCGCTGCGCCTACCATTCCAACCGGGGACTCGGCCAGTGCCCCGCCGCCCGCGCCGCCCGCAGTGCAGCCGACCGTTCGCCCTGTGCAGTCCGACGCACCCCCCACCACCGAGTCGACACAACATCAGTGCCGTACACAAGTGGGTGGGGTCGCTCGCCAGCCGCTAGCCGTAGGCTCTCGGTCTCGGACTGCACGCTCTACGAAGTCAACTGCGAGCGCCGCGGCACGTCTGCGATATGAAGCCGCAGAACGCCAAGCTGTAATCCGACGCAAGGAACTACAGCTCATAGAGGAGATACGCCGCAAGGAGCTACAGATCGAGGCGGACCTAGAAGAAAAGCGTCTAGCCGCCGACCTCCTTGCGCTAGAAGAAGACGACAGTGCCTCCAGAAGACGGAGAACCAGTCGAGAACATTGAACGAGTTCACGCCTGGCTGGACACCGCTCCGGGCGTCGCCATCACTTCGAGCGCCGCCGTCGCTACACGGAGGAGCCGAAAGTCAACCCCGTGCCTGTGCCGCGACCAGTCGACGCACCTCATCTGCATTCGAGCTCCGCAGCAGCCACCGCCGCCGCCGCTGCAACGCCCGCCGCCAGCAGAAGGATCGACTGGACACATCCGACAGAAACACGTCGGAAGTCGCCAGCGCCGCACGGCCGGAGGACGCCTCCGCGCCCCAGATCGCCGACGCCGAACGACCGAGCGAACAATCGACCGCCGACGCGCCAGAGCGCGGACCTGCCCATATTCTCCGGGGCACCGAGGGAGTGGATCCCATTCACCGCAGCGTTGCGCATGTCAACGCGTCTCTACAAGTTTACGCCAGAAGAAAACATCGCGAGACTCCGCAACTGCCTGCGGGGGAAGGCCTACGAATGCGTGTCAGCATTACTGGGCTCCGACACACACCCGGACGAAGTGATGGAGACCTTGGAGCATCGCTACGGGAGGCCTGAGATGTTGGCCGACATAGCTGAAGAAGACCTGCATCAACTGCCACGCATGGGAACAGGACCACTGGAGATAGCTGACTTCGCTATCAGGGTGAAGAACGCAGTACACGTCCTGCGCAACATCGACGTCAGCTACATCAACAACAGGGCACTAGTACGAGAGGTGCTGGAGAAGCTCACTCCAGCCATGAGGTACGGGTGGTGCCAGTACGCCGAGACACAACCGAAAGGCGAGCCGGACATATTGAGGCTATCAAGATACCTCATGCAACAGTCCGACATTGAGCTGAAGCACGCGTACACCAACCGGCCGAAGCGAGAGCCGACTCGCGCCGCCGCAGCCGCCGCCGCTGCCCCCGCCGCTCCGCGACCGGAGCCGAAGAAGAAGCTGGTGTACGCGACAACCACGTCGACTGAGGACGCCGAGCGCTGCCCTGCGTGTGAAGAACAACACACGCTGCCCGACTGCCCAGCGTTCAAGAAAATGGAGTTTGACGGGCGCTGGGAAGTCATAAAGAAGAACGGGCTGTGCTTCAAGTGCATGGCCAGCCGACACCGCCGGTTCAACTGCAAGAGGAGGTCCTGCGGCATCAACGGGTGCAAACGACCGCACCATCGGCTGCTCCACGACGAGCCGAAAAGGGACGCCGCGACGGCCAACGACGCCGCCGCTGCTGCCGACCCGGAGTCCGCCATCGTCACTGCTACAGCTACACGCAGTGACGTCAAGTTGAAGATCTGCCCGGTGACAATCTCCGGGAAGCGAGGGAGCCTGAGAACCTTCGCGCTATTCGACGAGGGCTCCACTATCACGCTGGTGGACAGCGACTTGGCGCAACAGATCGGCGCCGACGGTCCATCGACGTGCCTGCAAGTGAAGAGCGTCGGCAACGAGCATCAGGAGGTGAAGAGCCGCCGCGTCAAGCTCAACGTCAAGGGCGCCGACGGGCAAGCGTTCGACATCGCCGCCAGGACAATGGTGGGCCTGGACCTTACGCCGCAGTCCATCCCAGCAGAAGTACTACGGCTGCGTCATCTCAGCGGCCTCAACGCAGATGACGTGGTCTACGACAACGCGAAGCCGAAGATCCTGATCGGCACCGACAACTGGCAGCTCATAGTGACGAGAGAGCTGCGCTGTGGAAGAAGCGAACGAGCCGGCCGCCTCGAGAACCGAACTCGGCTGGGTGCTTCACGGCGCGGCACCGAGCGCAACGCTGAGACGAACCGACAACGTCCTGCACATCGTCGACGAGTCCGCCAACACCGAGCCACTAGAGGACATGGTGGCCAAGCACTTCCAACTCGATGCCTTGGGAGTGTCACTGACTTCGCAACACGTGAAGAGCGAAGACCAACGAGCAATGAAGATCTTCGAGGACACCGTGCGCTACGCGGACGGACGCTACGAAGTGGGCCTGCCGTGGCGCAACGACGAAGTCCAACTGCCGCCGAGCTACAACGCCGCGCTGAAAAGGCTGAGAACGCTCGAAGCCAAACTGGAGAAGAACCCGGCTGAGAAGAGGCAGTACCACGACAACATGAATAACCTCTTCAACAAGGGTTACGCCGAAGCCTGCGACGGAACTGAAGATGCCAGCCCGGTCGCGTGGTACCTACCTCACTTCGCGGTACGCAACGTGAACAAGCCGGGCAAGATTCGAGTGGTGTTGGACGCCGCGGCGAAGACCCACGGGACGTGCCTCAACGACCATCTGCTGCCGGGACCGGACATGCTGCGGTCGCTCAATTCGATCCTGTTCCGGTTCCGTGAGGGCGCCTACGCGATCACCGCGGACATAGAGGAAATGTTCCTGCGCGTGAAAATAAGGAAGGAGGACCAGCCGGCGCAGATGTTCATATGGCGCGAGCAACCGACGGACGCGCCGAGGAGATATAAGATGACGTCGATGATCTTCGGGGCATCCAGTTCACCGTTCCTGGCCCACAGTGTGCGAAACAAGAACGCACACAGTCATCGAGACACGCATCCGGCCGCGCTACGGCCAATAACGGAGTCGCATTACATGGACGACTTCGTCGAGAGCTTCGATGACATCGCCCACGCCAGAGAGGTCATCAGACAGGTGGATGAAGTGCATCGACGAGCGGACTTCCACCTGCGCGGCTGGAACAGCAACGACACCGAGCTACTCGCCGCGACTCCGAAAGACCGACGAGCCAAGGCCGCGACCACGCAACTGGGCGGTACCGAGAAGATGCTGGGACTGCTGTGGGACTCAACGACCGACAGCCTGAGCTTCAACACCGCCTTGAACAAAGTGCCAGAGGCGGTCCGGACGCGCACGAGAGCTCCAACCAAGCGAGAAGCACTGTCCACGGTGATGAGTATCTACGACCCGCTGGGACTCCTGTGCTGCTACACTATCACCGCGAAAATAACGTTGCAGAAACTCTGGCGCTGCCGGACCGCCTGGGACGAGCCGGTCCCTGAAGACATCGCAGCGGACTTCGACGCCTGGCTAGCTGGACTGCAGGCCATCAGCCGCCTGCAAGTGCCCCGGAGCTACCACGGAGGGAGCGAGATACGTCGTAGAGAACTCCATATCTTCTGCGACGCCAGCGAGGACGCCTTCGCGACGGTGGCCTATTGGAAGCTACACCTGAGGAAGTCAAAACAGTGCTGGTGGCGGCGCGAGCAAAGGTGGCGCCACTGAAGCTACAAACGGTGCCGCGTCTAGAGCTGCAAGCGGCGCTAATCGGAGCGAGACTGGCCAAAACCATCAAAGAAGATCACAGAGTGCCAGTGGACGACACCTGCTACTGGAGCGACTCGCAGACAGTGCTCCACTGGCTGCGCAACGGAGCCGTCGGTACACTCCATTCGTCGCGCACAGACTCGGAGAGATTACCGAGTCATCGCGAGCGTCGGACTGGCGATGGGTGCCGACCCATCTCAACGTCGCCGACATCGCTACCAGGGGCGGCTACGTGCCGCAAAAGGACGACGTGTGGTTCACCGGGCCTGAGTTCCTGCGGCGGCCGAAGTCTGAATGGCCGCAGTGGGACACCGGCCGCGAAGACATCGTAGAAGAAGAAGTACACGTCGTCGTTGCAACGAGGGGAGACTCCGTGCTACCCGACATCGGGCGGTTCTCAAGCTACGACCGCCTGATCGGAGCCACCGCACAAGTCCTCCTGTTCCCGCAACGCTGCCGGGACCGGACCGCTACGTTGGGCCAGGAGCACATCAAGAAAGCAACCCGGCTCTGGCTACAACGCGCGCAAGAAGACTCGTTTCAACGCGAGTTAGAAGAACTGGGAAAAGGACACCCCATGCCACGATCCAGCCCGCTCCGCCGTCTCAACGTGATACTCGACGGCGGCCTGCTGAAAATCAACGGGCGCGCTAACAAGGCAGACATCCCCGACGAGGCCAAACATCCGGTCGTACTGAGTGGCCGCCACGACTTCACCAGGCTGCTCATCGCCCGGGCTCACAAGAGAGCCGGGCACGCCAATCCGGAGCGGGTGGTGAACGACCTACGCCAGCGGTATTACATCACGCGGCTACGACCCACGGTGAAAGCTGTGGCTGCGTCCTGCCAGATGTGTCGCCTGAGGAAAGCGCGCCCAACGTGCCCGCCGACGGGGGACCTGCCAGCCGAGCGCCTGCGCGCCTTTCAGCGGCCCTTCAGCCACTGCGGGGTCGACTACTTCGGCCCCATGACCGTCACGATCGGACGACGCCACGAGAAACGGTGGGGCGCACTGTTCACGTGCCTCACCACGAGAGCCGTGCACGTGGAACTGGTGGCATCGCTGACTACGGACTCAGCCATCATGGCGCTGAGACGAATGGCGGCACGAAGAGGATGGCCCGCCGTCATCTACAGCGACAACGGGACCAACTTCAGGGGAGCGGACGTCGAGCTACGGAAGGCCTATCACCACTGGCTCCCCGAACTCGCCAGGGCGGGCCTTACCTACGGGACAACATGGAAATTCATCACGCCGGGAGCGCCCAACCAAGGAGGCGCCTGGGAGAGGATGGTGCGGTCAATCAAAACCGCATTATCCACGACGCTGCACGAGAAGGCGCCGAAGGAGGAAACCCTGGCCACGCTGCTCGCCGAGGCCGAGCATGCGGTCAACTCCCGCCCTCTGACGCATGTGCCCGTCGACCCTGATGACCCAGAAGCATTGACTCCCAATCACTTTCTGCTGGGGTCATCGACGGGCCTACCCTTCACCGGGCCATGCGACACGGCCGACCGAAAGACATGGAGGGCAGCGCAGGGACTGGCCGACACCTTCTGGCGCCGCTGGCTCCACGAATACTTGCCGACCATCGTGCCACGCCTCGACCACAACGGGCGCCGGGGAGAGTACAAAGTCGGCGACATAGTGATCGTCGCCGACCCCACGTTACCTCGCAACACGTGGCCGCGAGGGATCATCGAGCGCACGTTCCCGGGACCGGACGGCGTGGTACGCAACGTGGAGGTCTCCACCAAAGGCGGGACCTTTCGTCGGCCAACGTCGAAGATCGTCGTGCTGTATTCTTCAACCGCACTCTCCCCGGACCAGAGGGAGAGGACGCGCTGCACGACGGGCACGCGGCTGTCTTACTGAGAGGGCTACGAGACTCCTTCGCCGGAGGGAGGATGTTGGCGACAGGCCGCGCGCCGAAATAAAAATACCACGCGGTTATCGGACACCGCGCCGCAACCAATATTTTCGTAATTTTTGTAAAAGGACCGACCAATTACAACGCCTACATTATGGCCAATCAGCGGGCGAACCCCCGCCGGGCTCGCCCCCACGCAGGTAGACGCGGCCTGCCGGAGCGTTGTGATTGGTCGGGGCCTTCGCGCACCGGTGCGCTCGCTGCGCCCGGCTTTGTGTACATAAAACAATGGGTCGCTGCCGTATTAAGTCAGTGTGTAAGCAGCAGCGACCCAGAGCAAGCTAAAGTGAATAAAGTGAATAGTGATCCTCAAGAGTTTTCTTCAAGAGTCTTCAAGAACAATAACCAGCAAATATACAGTCCACTGGAAGAATTAAAACCCCCGTTGGCCGAATGTCAACAAAACCTAAGTATTTCTATCATGTCTTATTCTTTATAAATGAAACAACAAAAATAGCAATCTTTATTCAGTAAATAGAGGCTTACATACACATATATACAAACATAAAACAAAATACGAAAATTAAAAGATATAAAACGTATTTCACACATAACTATCATCTACTCATTGATTCGTAAAGTTTTTATAAGAGATAATACTAACACTACACTGTTATCACTTATTGTCTTATCACTTATTTTGCACTGATTATTTATACATAATTTAAAGTCACTAATTGTCTGTTTATTTCACTGTCGTCGTGAACACTTCTCCCGCCGTCGCCGGAGGCGATACCCCTGGTATCACGACGATTTTCCTCGTTGGCCTCTGGAGTACGTTGCCGCTGCTCAGCTGGATGTCCACGATGCGAACCTCGCCGTCCGCACCCGGGTAGACTCGTACTATTTTGCCTCGTGGCCACGTGTTCCTTGGCAGGTTGGGGTCGCAGATGAGGGCGTAGTCTCCGACCTTCGGTGGAACATCAGCGTTGTGGGGCTCCCGCCGGCTTTGGAGTATAGGCAGGTACTCCCGGACCCACCGGCGCCAGAAGACGTCTACTAGTGCTTGTGCGCGCCTCCAGTGCTGCTTGGCTGTCAGGTCCCCATGGTGAAGTGCCCAGGCGGTGGTACGTGGCAGTTTGGACCGATGAGGATGTGGTTGGGTGTCAACGCCTCGGGCTCATCCGGCGTCACGGCGACATGTGTGAGTGGCCGCGAATTGACCGTGTTTTCGACTTCTATGAGCAGCGTGGCCAAGGTCTCGTCCGAAGGGCATCTCTCGTGCAGTGTTGTCTTGAGGGCTTCTTTGACGGCTCGTACCATACGCTCCCACGCTCCACCCATGAAAGGAGCGGCGGGGCATATGTACCTCCAGGTGATGTGACGCGCCGTGACCTCGTGCTGTAGCCCGTCGAGCGCTGCTTCTGCTAGCTCCTTGTCGGCTGCCTTGAAACACGTTGCATTGTCACTCCATATCTCCTTGGGACACCCTCTTCTGGCGATGAAGCGTCGAAGTGCCGATATAGCTGAGTCAGCACTTAGCGAGTGAGCGATTTCGATGTGGATCGCCCGCGACGTCATACACGTGAATAGCGCGCCGTATCTCTTCTCTCGGTGTCTTGCCACGGTGACTTCTATGGGGCCGAAGTTGTCGAGGCCCGTGTATGTGAAGGGCCGCGCGTGATGGGCTAGACGCGCAGCTGGTAGGTCCCCGGTGACCGGACACGTCGGCTTCGCTCTTGTGAATTTGCATGGGATGCATGACTTAATGACGTCGCGCACTGTAGGTCTTATTTTCAGGACCCATGCCCGCTGACGTAGCTCGTTGACAACCATTTCGACGCCGCCGTGGTGTAACTTCTCATGTACATGCCTTATGTACAGGCGTGTGTAGTAATGACGCCCGTCTAAAACGGCCGGATTCACTTGTTCTTCTTGTACGCCGCTCGCCGCCGCTACTCTGCCGCGTAGTCGCAATATTCCCTCTGCGTCGACATAAGTGGCGAGTGTTGCTAGTCGGTCGCCGCTCGTTGGCTTCATATTCTTCTCCATACGTTGTATTTCCTTATGAAAGCTATCTTGTTGGCTTGTTTTCACCCATAGCTTTTCGGCTTGAATAAGTAGGTCGGCCGGTAACTCGACGTAGCTAACTGGTGGCGAAGGGGAGGCGCGGGGGCTCGTTGTGACGGTGCGTTTTTCTTGTTTATTTTTGACCAGCTGGGGTCGATGTCCTTGTCTTTCTTTGTGCGTTTTCTTGTAGCGTGTGTCGACTCGATTTTTTCTTTCTTCAATTTCCTTATAAACTGCAATACGCGAGCTGTAGTGCGTATGAGTCTTGTCCATTTTGAGAACTTTTCTATGTGGGGAAGATGAGGATGTCTTCTTTCTTCATTCTTCAGCTCTTCTACATGACATTTTTCTGGTTTTCTTTCTTCATCTGCCTCTTGAGGGATTTCTTTTTCGTCCCTTGTTGGAAGTCTTTTGCATTTCTGTTCTTTATATACAACGCCGTAAATGGTGATGACGTTGCACCGAAGATAACCGATGTCATCCTGTACTCGTCCGGTCGTCCCTCCCGCCGGTTGCCTCTCCACAGGAATCTGAGCGTGTCGCGATCTTCTTCTCGTACTTTGATTTGCATAAACATTTCCTTCAAATCGGCGGACACGGCGTGCGGATGTTGGCGAAATCTCATGATGACCCCGGCAGTGATTGGAGAAGGTCAGGCCCGGAGAGCAGTAGGTCGTTGAGACTGGTACCGGCGTATCTTGCGGCTGCGTCGTGTACGAGGCGCGGAGGCTTGTGTGGCTTCGCTGCGTTGACTACTGGAAAGTGTGGTAAGTACCACGTACGATGTAGCGGGGGTGGGGATGACGCGCACTCAGCGTAACCCGACTTCAGCAAGTTGTTTATTCTTTCTTCATATTTTTTCTTCAAATCTTCATCGCGATCTAATTTCTTTTCCAGCGAGTGAAGTCTTCTTTCGGCTTGCGTGAAGTTGTTAGGTATAGCGAAGTTCTCGTCCTTCCACGGTAGAGCGGTCTCGAATCTCCCGTCTGGCAAACGTCGGCTTTTTTCTTGTAGGGTGACGAGGGCTTTTTCTTCTGGATCTTCTCTTGGCTTCCTGGGCTCGATGCATAGTGACTCGAGCTTGAAGTGGTTCTTGATCATCTCTTCCATGTCCTCGTTGTTCTTTTTAACTTGTATGTTCCCACAAAAGGCGACGGTACCAGTGAGAGAGCTCTGGCACCCGTGGAGTACCCAACCCAGCTGTGTGTAGGACGCGACGGGCTGATTCTTCTTCCCCGCTCGCAGTCTTCGTGTGACAATAAGGTCGATATTGTCTTGTCCCAGTAGTATCTTCGGTGAGGCGCGTTCGTACACGATTTCTTCCATAATATCTTCTAGGTGTGTGCAATCTTCCATATCTTCTTTTTTGACTGACTCGGTCGCAAAGTCCAACCTGTTGACTGTGCGTGCGGCTTCTATGTTGTACTCTTCTGACGCGAATTTTCCCCGAATTTTCATGCTGACTGACTTACTTGTTTCGTGTCGCATTTCGCTGCTGATGCCTTGTAGCCACATACTTGTTTTAGGAGCCGTCGGCGCCGATGACATCTGCTATGGAGGCGTCGACGAGCGTCACTGTGCTGCCTTCGTCGCATAACGCGTACGTTTCGATGCTTGATAGCGGCCCGCTGAGTACCACCGGAATAATTTTCAAATAGGCGCGACGACTTGACTTATGGCACGCCGCGGTAGTGATCTCCTTTGTTGACGTCACAGCTTCGTGATGTTGTTGCGGTGCCGGCTCGCGTCGATCATGGTGTAACAGCTTGTGGTGTCGCATGTTGCAGCCCTGTTTTCCACACGGTGCGGCTTTGCAGTTGAATCTTCTGTGCTTGCTTTTCAGACAGCGAAAACATATATGATTTTTCTTTGCGATTTCCCATCTGTCGTTGACCGTAGCCCCCAGGAATAATTCACACTCGGTGAGCTTGTGCTGCTTCTTGCACGTCGGACAATGGGTGTAGTCAGCTTCTTCTTTGTTGACGGTGAAAGTGCGTTCTTTCTTGAAGTTTCTTCTTTCTTGAAAACTTCTTTCTTCTTTTATTATTTCCGGCAGGGCGTAAGCACCACACTTGTCGGCCTCTTCGTTGAGAAATATTGATAATTTCTTGATATCCGGCGTCTCTTCTTTTTTTGAGGCGGCGAAGTCGTACCACTTGTTGCGTAGAATAGGCGTTAACTTTTCAACCACGACGCGCGCCAACTCCGGATTGTACAGGTAATGTGGCTTCTTAAGTGCTTCAATAGTACCCACGATGTTACTCACGCTGCCGGCAAAAATACATAGGTCCCGCGGGTTATCTGTTAACTTGTGTAGGGACTTCATTTTTTCTATTTCGGCGTGGATGAGTGCTTCTGGTCTTCCAAATCTTCGTTCCAGAGCGTCCAGCACCGACTTGGGGTCGGGTTGACTGAGCAGTAGACACCCGACGGCTTCTTTTGCGGGGCCTCGCAGACTCTTCCTTATGCGTGCGAGGTTCTCCGTCGACGTAAAATAACCACTTGAACTTTCGTAGGCGGCCCGGAATCCTAGCCACTCGTTACTGCTGCCGTTGAAAAATGGAAGTTCTTGTAGGTACTTCGGTGGTTCCCGGTTGCTACGCGCGGCGTTGAGCAGCGTAGCGGCCAAGGTTGCAACATCCACGACTGGCTGAGGTTGGAGAGTTTTCCTTTGACATTCTTCTGTCTCCCTTCTTGCCTCTTCCGTCTTGTCGTGTCTCTTAATATCTCCTGTGTGCTGCAGTTCTTCCTCGGCGTCTTCTTTTTTCTCCCCGGGCGGCGGCTGTGCAGTATCATTTTCCTTGAGCGGTGTCCTCTTTATCCATTCTTGTATCCGGACCGATTCCAATTCTTCTTCTCGTTCTTCCTCGACAGATTCGTCATCTTCTTCTTCGATCTGGAGGCGTTGTAGGCGTAGCTTCTGGAGCTCTTCTTCCGCCTGCACTTTCTTCAATTTCAGCTCGGCCATCCTCTCTTTGGCCTCCAACTCCGCGAGGAGTCTCTTGCGGGAGGCCGCCGATCGGACGGACCGAGTGTCGCCAGGCCTGAGTGTGCCTGACCTCGCTGAGCCTTCTTGACGGTCACGTACGCTTCTTTCTTCGGTAGTGATGTCTGTAGACGACTCTTCGTGGGGCGAGGTGCGGCCGGCAGCCGCGGACGACAGAAACGCTTCCTAATACGGGGGCGGGCGGACGACATTCGCCGGCGCCCCTGACGTTCGTTGAGTACGGTCGATCGGGGTTCCATGGGTAGTGCCTGGGTCTGGCCTCTCATCTCCTTGCTGGCTACGTGTGACGACCATCTTGATATTTCCTGCGCTGCTTCGTAGCTCTTGAAACTTGTGGACTTGACTGGCGTAGATCCGGCTCGAAGGACCAGATGAACAGCACCGCACTCGTTAGATCCCCCAAATGGCGCTGTTCATGCGATGTGAAGAGACGCGTTGATGAGCAGTGGACTGAAGGGTGGGGGGATTCTTGACTTAGGACTGTATAGGCTTGAGTTTCAAGATAACGCTAAGAAACAGGATAGTAAAAATAAAACACTTTTCTTCATAGAAACCAGCAAGGCGACGTGGAGAGAGAGGGAGCCAGGCACTACTAGGCAGGGATTTCTTCCAGGGCTTCTTTCTTCCTTGTATTTCTTGCTTAGCACTGTAACCCGCGATCGAACGAACTGGCGCGGCCTTGTAATGTTCGCGCTTTTATACAATTGCCTGGCAGTACCTCGTCCCGCGCTCCCCCGCGCACCTCTAAACTTTATTTCTTGAAAAACATACTTAAAACTAATATTTACATCATAAAACTTATACTAATAGTTAGGTCTTACTCTAGGCTATCTATTTACAGTATTTTCCAAGTGCTAGGAACGCTAGTTTTCCTGGGAAATGCGTCGGAAAATCCTCACTATAAATATACACGGGTAGGCGTGCCTCCCCCGTACCCCAGCCCGGGAGGGGTCATTTAAATACTCGGACACAAGGTGTCGCATTTCTCAGTCTGTGTCTAGCGTTCCTAGTGTTTACTTATCATAAAATTCTATGTGTATGACCTAGTAAGACCTAAAACTATGTGAAAAAGTAAGTATGTAAACTTAAATGTGTTTGTGTAAAAATATGCAAACCTCAACATTAGTACTTTTACATGAAACCTAAGTATTTCTATCATGTCTTATTCTTTATAAATGAAACAACAAAAATAGCAATCTTTATTCAGTAAATAGAGGCTTACATACACATATGTGCAGAGCAACTACGCTCTGCTGCCAGAAAATGTGGCAGCGAGAATCCGGACAAACGAAGCGGCGGGAAGAATTCTGTACCGGAACTTCACCGGGAAAAAACCACCGGTAAAAATAAGTACCGGGAAAAAATCTCCACGCGGCACCACGTTTGCCCGACTAAAACCTAACTAACTTAACGCAGTCTGCTACCACCGTAGCTTATGAAGGGAGCTACAGGGCCCTATATGATAACCTAACCTATAAATTAACTACAATTGAACACTTACCAAATTAAATCTTCTTTCTCTTCGGATCCAAACTTGAGTGTCTTCGGGAAGGGGGAATTCCTAATCACCCTACCTAACCCTTGAGATCTCAATTCCCCAGGACAAATAAATAGATTTCTTCCCGTAGTTTCACTCGGGAACAGCCAGATGTGAACAGCCAGCCACGTTTCACCTCTCACAAGAAAAAGTCACAATAACAGAGTTTTTCACAAACACAAATTCAATAGTTATTTAACAAACAGGAACTTCACAATTATCACTCAAACTAAACAACAAGCAAAAGACGCGAGACCGCTCCGCGTATTAAAATCAAACCGATATCGCCCGGGACAATGCAATGGCGGACCACACGCGACGCCATCCACGCTAGCAGTGTGAGAACCCCGAAACGCCTGGCGGCGATAACAGGAAACGCCTGCGTTTAGTTTTACCCAATATATTACAAACATCCCCCCGTCCCGGTCTGAGAAGCAGACCGCTAGCTTACTCTACGGGAAGGCGGGCGAGAGAGGTCACACCTCTCCTTAAAATCGAACCGTCGACCAACACCTCAGCCACACGCGGAGTGCCATCTCCGCCAAGAATCAAACGTAATATGCGAGCTCGTCGCCAAAGCAATGAGGGCAAATTTGCCTCTTTTAACAATACTAAATCACCCTCCCTGGGAGGCTCAGTCCTGTCTGTCCACTTCACTCTTTGCTGCAGCAAATGCAAATATTCAAGCGACCAGCGACGCCAAAAGTCCTGGCTCATTTGCTGCAACATTTGAAAACGCGACAACCGATATACGCGTTCATCCTTCCACGGGTATTCGGGCAGGGCATTCAACGGCCCTCCCACCAAAAAATGACCAGGGGTGAGAGCTTCCAAGTCATTTGGATCTGGAGATAGCGGACAGAGAGGACGAGAGTTGAGGACCGCCTCAACTTTACAAAACACTGTGGCCAGCTCTTCAAAAGTTAGAGCCGTTTCTCCGATAATGCGGCGGAGGTGGGTCTTTGCGGATTTCACAGCCGCTTCAAAAATCCCTCCCCAATGGGGGCAACTTGGGGGACTAAACTTCCAGGTTATTCCCCTTTGGGCAGCAACTTGACTTAAACTAGTACAATTTTTATCAATAAACACAGAAACATCCTTAAGATAATTTACAGTTCCCTTATAGTTTGTGCCATTGTCAGACCTAATAAGGGAAGGTAGACCTCGACGCGAAACAAAGCGATCCAACGCGGCGACGAAGGCCTCCGTAGTCAGAGCCGATACCACCTCCAAATGGACAGCCTTGGTGGCCAAACAAACAAATACACACAAATAGCCCTTCACAATACGGGCATTACGAAAGGGAGAAGCCTTGATCGAAAAGGGACCGGCAAAATCGGTTCCAACGCCGTCAAACGGTCTCGAAGGTCGGATTCGATCAGCGGGCAAATCACCCATCTGTGGTTGCATCGTGGATGCCTTCAACCTATAACATGCAATACATCGAAACAGGACACTACGGATTGCTCTTCGGGCAGACAAAATCCAAAACTCGCGTTGCAAAATAGCCAACAAAGCATTGCACCCAGCATGGGCCGTTACGAATGTGTCGATCAGACACCAAAAGCTGCACCAAGGGTCCGCCCTTGGGCAACAACAGAGGATGGCGAGTCTCATATGGAAGATCCGCCTTCCGGAGCCTGCCTCCAACCCGAAGAAGCCCATCCGAGTCGATGTACGGGTTCAAACGAGCGACCGCGCCCTTCAACTTAGCGCGTCCGTCGCGCAAGATACGAAGCTCTGACTCAAACCGTCCGGTCTGCACGACACGGACCCAATGCAACAATGCGCTCCGGCGCTCTTCTGCACCTGCAATCGGCTCCAACCGCTTTGCCTGTGGGTTTCTACAATTATGTATGAAACGCTTAATCCAACTGGTGACACCCAGAAGCTTATCCAAGCTGCTATACCGAGCAAGTAGCCAATCCGGCTCCGACGTCGTCTCAGCGACTACAGCATGTACACGGAGCCCAGTCAAACTCAAAGAAGTAACATCTGTCTGACAGACAGGCCAAGAAGTTTCTGATCCCATCAGCCACTCTGGACCCCACCAGAGCGGGTGTGACACCAATTCTGGTGCCGTACAACCTCGGGAAGCACAGTCCGCTGGGTTAAGCTCTCCCGGCACATGTCTCCATGTTATATCAATTCCGATATTCTGGATTTGGGAAACCCGATTTCACACAAAAACCTCCAAGGTATGTGGGGCCGCGCGCAACCATGCAAGCGCGACCTGGCTATCCGACCAGGCGAAGATGTCCCGTATTTCGACCGTGGCCGCCAGTTCACTGGCAACGTGATGCAACAATTTAGAGAGAAGGTGAGCTCCACTCAACTCAAGCTTGGGAATAGTCAGCCTAGTCCTGATGGGGGCGACCTTGCTCTTCCCTAACAAAAGCGAGACATTGACCCGGCCATCGGCGTCAACTGTCCGCATATAGACTGACGCGGCGTAGCCTCGCTCCGACGCGTCACAAAAGCCATGCAGGCTGGCTCGATATTTCCCGGGGGCAATATTCGACGAGGCAAGGCAATCCGATTGACTTCCTTAATCGATGAAAACAACTCGAGCCAATCATCCAATGGAGGACCAAACAGCGGCTCGTCCCACGAGACGCCCAAAGTCCAAAGTCTCTGAAGAAGACACTTCGCAGAGAATATCACTGGACTGATCCAACCGCTTGGATCAAACATACGGGCTATTACGGACAACACCGTTCTCTTAGTCCAGACTTTTGGTATTTCCAAGTCCACTTGGAATGTGAAAATATCGGTTAGCGGCTGGTACTGCATGCCCAGCACCGCTATCCTGTTGGGATCATCCACATCCTCAAACAGGTGAGGGTTCTGTTGGTGATCCTCCGGGATCCCTTCTAGAACTCTAGGCTCATTGGACAACCACTTACGTAGCTCGTAGCCACCTGTCTTCAATATTTCAATCAATTCATCCCGCAGTAGGAGGGCCTCCTCAATACTTTGGGCTCCGGTGCACACGTCATCAACATACAAGTCACGTGACAGCACGGAAGCCCCACGGGGAAAGCGGATCCGTTCCCGCTCTGCCAATTCAAGCAATGATCTGATGGCGATATAGGGACTAGATTTCAAACCATAGGTGTTTGTATTGAGTTCATACACCGTCACAGGATCCTCAGGGCGCTCACGCCAGAGTATCAACTGGAATCGCCTGTCCTCAGGATGTATGACTGTCTGGCGGAACATCATCCGGATGTCCGCACCAAAAACCACTTGATGTCTTCTAAAGTTCAAGATAATGTCAATTATGTCCCTATGCAATTTGGGACCCGAATGCAAACACAGATTCAACGAAACCCCGTTCGAAGTGGGTGCGGACCCATCAAAGACAGTCCGCAACTTGCCCGTTGAGGCCTTCACCACCGCGTGGTGGGGCAAAAAATAATGCTCAGTTGAGCTCCAATCAACTCGAGCCGGAGACATGTGACCCAAATCCTCGTACTCGCGCATAAATTCAATATATTTATCGCGAAGTACGTGGTCACGCTGCATGCGTCGCTCCATGGACAGCAGTCGTTTCTCCGCAAGCGCCCTACTTTGCCCTAGGCTAGGACGAGAGGCAACAAAAGGTAACCTAGTTACAAACCGACCGGAGGGCAACCTCTCCGTGGTTGATCGAAAAAGGGCTTCGCACTCAGCGTGTTCCGGATCCATCCTGGAACTCATAGGTGGCTCCTCCACCTCCCAAAACCTTTGCATGGTCTTGGCCAAGGACGCAGATGCGACAACCGGTGGCTCCTCCGCGGTGCCATTATCAAACACAGGGCCCATCAGGGCAAAACCAAAAATCGTAGACACTGCCATCAGTGAAGACGAACCCAGAGCCTTCTGTGTACCCAACAAAATCCAACCCAATACGTCCGAGCCCAGGAGCAAGTCCACTGGGCCGGGATGAAAGACAAAGGGGTCGGCCAAATCCAGACCCGAAACCAAAGACAACACACCCGGCGGTATGTCTGTCGAGGGGTGCCAACCCGCAATGGTATCCATTACCATAGCCGAAGTCGTGATCCTCATTGTGGAGGACTTCAGCGAAGAAAAAGGTGACAAGTGTCTGGCCCGTCAGACACTTCACTTGTATGCCACCAACTCCAAGAAGTGGCACAGGCGAGTCTTCCACGACTAAACCTAACTGGCGTGCCACTCGAGTGGTAACCAAACTGCTTTGAGCCCCTGAGTCCAACAGAGCTCTCAAATTAATGGCTTCCCCCCTACGACCCCATACGCGGACCACCGCGGTAGGGAGCAGAACCGTCCGCGGCTCTGTCCCAGCAAGGGAGCAAGCTAGTTACGGGCTCCCCACTCTCTCCAAACCAGGGGCGCGCCACTGACCCGGATAATATGGCGGGCGAGTGCACATCCCCATCTGAGGGGGCATAACCCGCGGCCCGGCCATACATATGGTACGGCGGGTGGTACTCCAGCCGTGGGTACTCGTGCAGCGGCGGAGAAAACCGCTGCGGCTGCATGTGTTGGGTATTGGTAACCCGCGTGGAGGGGGGTGTCCCCACTCTCACGTCAGATCTAGGGCCCCCGCCCATGGGGGCCCCATCCGGGGCCTGGCCAGCCACATACTGGCCATGACCTTGGGGCGCGTGGTCCCGGTCCGCCAAGACCCGCGCCGGTACGCGACCCCCCTCCCGAGGGGGGGTGCGACGAGCGAAGCCGCGTCCTCCGTCCGATGGTGGAGGGCTTCGCGCAGGAGCGCCCCCGCCCATAGGGGACCCCTGCCTCAACAACCGGGGGCCATCCCCGTTCCGGTTCATGCAGAGCATCACGTGGTGCAGCCCACGGCATGCACTGCATGGTATGGCTCTGGGACAGTCACGTGCATAGTGACTGCCCAAACAGTAAAAGCAAAGTTCATGCCGCCTTGCCATGCGGCGCCGATCTTGTACTGGCAGTCTCTGCCAGTCCCTGCATTGCAGCAGGCTGTGGCCCATCCGGCCACATTGCAGGCAGTCCGCGTCCCCCGCGACTGCTGCCGTGTGTGCAACCCGCACACCAGCTCCACGCGGTGGCGGTTGCCGTCCCTGTTGGGGCCTACGTTCAGGCGCTCTGGATGGCGCTGAGTCCGTCATGGTATTCTCAGCCGCCCGTGCCTCAAACTCCAAAAACTTCACCAAGTCAGTGAATGTTGGTAGGGTGGTGCTGTCCCGTTCCGCATTCTCGCGCTCAAACCGCGAGCGGATGTCATTGGGCAATTTGCCCAATACAATGTGCACCAACAAAAGACCATTGGTCCACCGGCAGCCCCAGTGTGCGGAGCGCGTTACAGGCCACTGTAACGGGCGTGAGCAACTGCAGGCGCAACTGTGCCCTGTTGGCCACCTTGGGCAGGGCCATCAACTGTGCAGCGTGCGCATCCGCTAACAAACGTAAGTTTTGGTAGCGGGAGTTCAATAACTCCCAAGCCGTATCGTACTGGTCGTCCTCCACCCGGAGGTGCTGGATGAGCGACCGCGCTTCATCCTCAAGAGTGGAGAGGAGGTAGGCCATCTTCTGGGCCTTCGACAAATCCTGTCGTGCTACGACCAGGGACTCAAACATATTTTTATATGCTACCCACTCCTCCATCCTACCCCCAAAGTGGGACAGCTGAAGGGTGGGGAGCCGACCAGTAACCGCTGGTCCTTCCTGTCTAACAGGTGTGCGAGGGCTGGTCCGCCAGCCTGTCTCGCCCTTATTGCGGTCACCGCCTCCGCGATATCATCGTGCAGACTCAGGATCTGGTCCATGTCCGCCATGTGACCTGCGTAGGCCTCCGGGGTAAGATCGGCTTCGGTAAGCGCCGCCATGGCCGCTTCCGCGCTAATCAATCGTGAGTGGAGGTGATCCGCTCTTAGCAGTATGGCGCCCTCCCTGTCCTTCCGGGACAGGAGTCCTCCGGCCGTCACAAACCATCTCAATTCGTTGGCGAGTGTCGCCCTAGCATTGGAGGCCTTCGCCATCGCGTCAAGTCACAAACAAAAAATAACAAAAGGTAAATAAAAAAACAACAAAATCAAGCAACTACACGAAGAACCGCGGTAGGTATGAGAATGGCACAAACCCGGAACGCACGGTACAAACCGCAAACAAATACAAAAAAGGTTACAAATATTCTTATACAAACAAACTAAGAAAAATCTAATAATTTTTACAAACAATTAATTATTTTTTACAAACGAACAAATAGAGGGTAGATAAACTACGCTCTGCTACCAGAAAATGTGCAGAGCAACTACGCTCTGCTGCCAGAAAATGTGGCAGCGAGAATCCGGACAAACGAAGCGGCGGGAAGAATTCTGTACCGGAACTTCACCGGGAAAAAACCACCGGTAAAAATAAGTACCGGGAAAAAATCTCCACGCGGCACCACGTTTGCCCGACTAAAACCTAACTAACTTAACGCAGTCTGCTACCACCGTAGCTTATGAAGGGAGCTACAGGGCCCTATATGATAACCTAACCTATAAATTAACTACAATTGAACACTTACCAAATTAAATCTTCTTTCTCTTCGGATCCAAACTTGAGTGTCTTCGGGAAGGGGAATTCCTAATCACCCTACCTAACCCTTGAGATCTCAATTCCCCAGGACAAATAAATAGATTTCTTCCCGTAGTTTCACTCGGGAACAGCCAGATGTGAACAGCCAGCCACGTTTCACCTCTCACAAGAAAAAGTCACAATAACAGAGTTTTTCACAAACACAAATTCAATAGTTATTTAACAAACAGGAACTTCACAATTATCACTCAAACTAAACAACAAGCAAAAGACGCGAGACCGCTCCGCGTATTAAAATCAAACCGATATCGCCCGGGACAATGCAATGGCGGACCACACGCGACGCCATCCACGCTAGCAGTGTGAGAACCCCGAAACGCCTGGCGGCGATAACAGGAAACGCCTGCGTTTAGTTTTACCCAATATATTACAAACAACATATATACAAACTGTTTGTAATATATTGGGTAAAACTAAACGCAGGCGTTTCGCATTGCTGCCGCCAGAGGGCGTTCGGGGTTTTCACACTGCTCGTGCGAATGGCTCGCGGACGGTCGCCATTGCATTGTCCAGGGCGATATCGGTTTGATTTTAATACGCGAGAGGTTCCGCGTTCTTTGATTGCTAATTAGCTTGAGTTGTGTTTGTGAATTTCCTGTTTGTTAAATAACTATTGAACTTTGTGTTTGTGAAAAACTCTGTTATTGTGACTTTTTCTTGTGAGAGGTGAAACGTGGCTGGCTGTTCACATCTGGCTGTTCCCGAGTGAAACTACGGGAAGAAATCTATTTATTTGTCCTGGGGAATTGAGATCTCAAGGGTTAGGTAGGGTGATTAGGATTCCCCTTCCCGAAGACACTCAAGTTTGGATCCGAAGAGAAAGAAGATTTAGTTTGGTAAGTGTTCAATTGTAGTTAATTTATAGGTTAGGTTATCATATAGGGCCCTGTAGCTCCCTTCATAAGCTACGGTGGTAGCAGACTGCGTATAGCTTAAGTTAGATTCTAGTCGGACAAGCGTGGTGTCGCGTGGAGATTTTTTCCCGGTACTTAATTTTACCGGTAGATTTTTCCCGGTAAAGTTCCGGTACAGAATTCTTCCCGCCGCTTCGTTTGTCCGGATTCTCTCTGCCACATTTTCTGGCAGCAGAGCGTAGTTGCTCTGCACATTTTCTGGTAGCAGAGCGTAGTTTATCTACCCTCTATTTGTTCGTTTGTAAAAAATAATTAATTGTTTGTAAAAATTATTAGATTTTTCTTAGTTTGTTTGTATAAGAATATTTGTAACCTTTTTTGTATTTGTTTGCGGTTTGTACCGTGCGTTCCGGGTTTGTGCCATTCTCATACCTACCGCGGTTCTTCGTGTAGTTGCTTGATTTTGTTGTTTTTTATTTACCTTTTGTTATTTTTTGTTTGTGACTTGACGCGATGGCGAAGGCCTCCAATGCTAGGGCGACACTCGCCAACGAATTGAGATGGTTTGTGACGGCCGGAGGACTCCTGTCCCGGAAGGACAGGGAGGGCGCCATACTGCTAAGAGCGGATCACCTCCACTCACGATTGATTAGCGCGGAAGCGGCCATGGCGGCGCTTACCGAAGCCGATCTTACCCCGGAGGCCTACGCAGGTCACATGGCGGACATGGACCAGATCCTGAGTCTGCACGATGATATCGCGGAGGCGGTGACCGCAATAAGGGCGAGACAGGCTGGCGGACCAGCCCCTCGCACACCTGTTAGACAGGAAGGACCAGCGGTTACTGGTCGGCTCCCCACCCTTCAGCTGTCCCACTTTGGGGGTAGGATGGAGGAGTGGGTAGCATATAAAAATATGTTTGAGTCCCTGGTCGTAGCACGACAGGATTTGTCGAAGGCCCAGAAGATGGCCTACCTCCTCTCCACTCTTGAGGATGAAGCGCGGTCGCTCATCCAGCACCTCCGGGTGGAGGACGACCAGTACGATACGGCTTGGGAGTTATTGAACTCCCGCTACCAAAACTTACGTTTGTTAGCGGATGCGCACGCCGCACAGTTGATGGCCCTGCCCAAGGTGGCCAACAGGGCACAGTTGCGCCTGCAGTTGCTCACGCCCGTTACAGTGGCCTGTAACGCGCTCCGCACACTGGGGCTGCCGGTGGACCAATGGTCCTTTTTGTTGGTGCACATTGTATTGGGCAAATTGCCCAATGACATCCGCTCGCGGTTTGAGCGCGAAAATGCGGAGCGGGATAGCACCACCCTACCAACATTCACTGACTTGGTGAAGTTTTTGGAGTTTGAGGCACGGGCTGCTGAGAATACCATGACGGACTCAGCGCCATCCAGAGCGCCTGAACGTAGGCCCTTGGAACCCTCATGGCGAGGAAGCCCCAACAGGGACGGCAACCGCCACCGCGTGGAGCTGGTGCGCGGGTTGCACACACGGCAGCAGTCGCGAGGGACGCGGACTGCCTGCAATGTGGTCGGATGGGCCACAGCCTGCTGCAATGCAGGGACTGGCAGGGACTGCCAGTACAAGATCGGCGCCGCATGGCAAAGCGGCATGAACTTTGCTTTTATTGTTTGGGCGGTCACTATGCACGTGACTGTCCCAGTGCCATACCATGCAGTGCATGCCGTGGGCGGCACCACGCGATGCTTTGCATGAACCGCAACGGGGATGGCACCCGGATGTTGAGGCAGGGGTCCCCTATGGGCGGGGGCGCTCCTGCGCGAAGCCCTCCACCACCGGACGGAGGACGCGGCTTCGCTCGTCGCACCCCCTCGGGAGGGGGTCGCGTACCTGCGCGGGTCTTGGCGGACCGGGACCACGCGCCCCAAGGTCATGGCCAGTATGTAGCTGGCCAGGCCCCGGATAGGGCCCCATGGGCGGGGGCCCTAGATCGGACGTGAGAGTGGGGACACCCCCTCCACGCGGGTTACCAATACCCAACACATGCAGCCGCAGCGGTTTTCTCCGCCGCTGCACGAGTACCCACGGCTGGAGTACCACCCGCCGTACCATATGTATGGCCGGGCCGCGGGTTATGCCCCCCTCAGATGGGGATGTGCACTCGCCCGCCATATTATCCGGGTCAGTGGCGCGCCCCTGGTTTGGAGAGAGTGGGGAGCCCGTAACTAGCTTGCTCCCTTGCTGGGACAGAGCCGCGGACGGTTCTGCTCCCTACCGCGGTGGTCCGCGTATGGGGTCGTAGGGGAAGCCATTAATTTGAGAGCTCTGTTGGACTCAGGGGCTCAAAGCAGTTTGGTTACCACTCGAGTGGCACGCCAGTTAGGTTTAGTCGTGGAAGACTCGCCTGTGCCACTTCTTGGAGTTGGTGGCATACAAGTGAAGTGTCTGACGGGCCAGACACTTGTCACCTTTTCTTCGCTGAAGTCCTCCACAATGAGGATCACGACTTCGGCTATGGTAATGGATACCATTGCGGGTTGGCACCCCTCGACAGACATACCGCCGGGTGTGTTGTCTTTGGTTTCGGGTCTGGATTTGGCCGACCCCTTTGTCTTTCATCCCGGCCCAGTGGACTTGCTCCTGGGCTCGGACGTATTGGGTTGGATTTTGTTGGGTACACAGAAGGCTCTGGGTTCGTCTTCACTGATGGCAGTGTCTACGATTTTTGGTTTCGCCCTGATGGGCCCTGTGTTTGATAATGGCACCGCGGAGGAGCCACCGGTTGTCGCATCTGCGTCCTTGGCCAAGACCATGCAAAGGTTTTGGGAGGTGGAGGAGCCACCTATGAGTTCCAGGATGGATCCGGAACACGCTGAGTGCGAAGCCCTTTTTCGATCGACCACGGAGAGGTTGCCCTCCGGTCGGTTTGTAACTAGGTTACCCTTTGTTGCCTCTCGTCCTAGCCTAGGGCAAAGTAGGGCGCTTGCGGAGAAACGACTGCTGTCCATGGAGCGACGCATGCAGCGTGACCACGTACTTCGCGATAAATATATTGAATTTATGCGCGAGTACGAGGATTTGGGTCACATGTCTCCGGCTCGAGTTGATTGGAGCTCAACTGAGCATTATTTTTTGCCCCACCACGCGGTGGTGAAGGCCTCAACAGGGCAAGTTGCGGACTGTCTTCGATGGGTCCGCACCCACTTCGAACGGGGTTTCGTTGAATCTGTGTTTGCATTCGGGTCCCAAATTGCATAGGGACATAATTGACATCATCTTGAACTTTAGAAGACATCAAGTGGTTTTTGGTGCGGACATCCGGATGATGTTCCGCCAGACAGTCATACATCCTGAGGACAGGCGATTCCAGTTGATACTCTGGCGTGAGCGCCCTGAGGATCCTGTGACGGTGTATGAACTCAACACAAACACGTATGGTTTGAAATCTAGTCCCTATATCGCCATCAGATCATTGCTTGAATTGGCAGAGCGGGAACGGATCCGCTTTCCCCGTGGGGCTTCCGTGCTGTCACGTGACTTGTATGTTGATGACGTGTGCACCGGAGCCCAAAGTATTGAGGAGGCCCTCCTACTGCGGGATGAATTGATTGAAATATTGAAGACAGGTGGCTACGAGCTACGTAAGTGGTTGTCTAATGAGCCTAAAGTTCTAGAAGGGATCCCGGAGGATCACCAACAGAACCCTCACCTGTTTGAGGATGTGGATGATCCCAACAGGATAGCGGTGCTGGGCATGCAGTACCAGCCGCTAACCGATATTTTCACATTCCAAGTGGACTTGGAAATACCAAAAGTCTGGACTAAGAGAACGGTGTTGTCCGTAATAGCTCGTATGTTTGATCCAAGCGGTTGGATCAGTCCAGTGATATTCTCTGCGAAGTGTCTTCTTCAGAGACTTTGGACTTTGGGCGTCTCGTGGGACGAGCCGCTGTTTGGCTCTCCATTGGATGATTGGCTCGAGTTGTTTTCATCGATTAAGGAAGTCAATCGGATTGCCTTGCCTCGTCGAATATTGCCCCCGGGAAATATCGAGCCAGCCTGCATGGCTTTTGTGACGCGTCGGAGCGAGGCTACGCCGCGTCAGTCTATATGCGGACAGTTGACGCCGATGGCCGGGTCAATGTCTCGCTTTTGTTAGGGAAGAGCAAGGTCGCCCCCATCAGGACTAGGCTGACTATTCCCAAGCTTGAGTTGAGTGGAGCTCACCTTCTCTCTAAATTGTTGCATCACGTTGCCAGTGAGCTGGCGGCCACGGTCGAGATACGGGACATCTTCGCCTGGTCGGATAGCCAGGTCGCGCTTGCATGGTTGCGCGCGGCCCCACATACCTTGGAGGTTTTTGTTGGAAATCAGGGTTTCCCAAATCCAGAATATCGGAATTGATATAACATGGAGACATGTGCCGGGAGAGCTTAACCCAGCGGACTGTGCTTCCCGAGGTTGTACGGCACCAGAATTGGTGTCACACCCGCTCTGGTGGGGTCCAGAGTGGCTGATGGGATCAGAAACATCTTGGCCTGTCTGTCAGACAGATGTTACTTCTTTGAGTTTGACTGGGCTCCGTGTACATGCTGTAGTCGCTGAGACGACGTCGGAGCCGGATTGGCTACTTGCTCGGTATAGCAGCTTGGATAAGCTTCTGGGTGTTACCAGTTGGATTAAGCGTTTCATACATAATTGTAGAAACCCACAGGCAAAGCGGTTGGAGCCGATTGCAGGTGCAGAAGAGCGCCGGAGCGCATTGTTGCATTGGGTCCGTGTCGTGCAGACCGGACGGTTTGAGTCAGAGCTTCGTATTTTGCGCGACGGACGCGCTAAGTTGAAGGGCGCGGTCGCTCGTTTGAACCCGTACATCGACTCGGATGGGCTTCTTCGGGTTGGAGGCAGGCTCCGGAAGGCGGATCTTCCATATGAGACTCGCCATCCTCTGTTGTTGCCCAAGGGCGGACCCTTGGTGCAGCTTTTGGTGTCTGATCGACACATTCGTAACGCCCATGCTGGGTGCAATGCTTTGTTGGCTATTTTGCAACGCGAGTTTTGGATTTTGTCTGCCCGAAGAGCAATCCGTAGTGTTCTGTTTCGATGTATTGCATGTTATAGGTTGAAGGCATCCACGATGCAACCACAGATGGGTGATTTGCCCGCTGATCGAATCCGACCTTCGAGACCGTTTGACGGCGTTGGAACCGATTTTGCCGGTCCCTTTTCGATCAAGGCTTCTCCCTTTCGTAATGCCCGTATTGTGAAGGGCTATTTGTGTGTATTTGTTTGTTTGGCCACCAAGGCTGTCCATTTGGAGGTGGTATCGGCTCTGACTACGGAGGCCTTCGTCGCCGCGTTGGATCGCTTTGTTTCGCGTCGAGGTCTACCTTCCCTTATTAGGTCTGACAATGGCACAAACTATAAAGGAACTGTAAATTATCTTAAGGATGTTTCTGTGTTTATTGATAAAAATTGTACTAGTTTAAGTCAAATTGCTGCCCAAAGGGGAATAACCTGGAAGTTTAGTCCCCCAAGTTGCCCCCATTGGGGAGGGATTTTTGAAGCGGCTGTGAAATCCGCAAAGACCCACCTCCGCCGCATTATCGGAGAAACGGCTCTAACTTTTGAAGAGCTGGCCACAGTGTTTTGTAAAGTTGAGGCGGTCCTCAACTCTCGTCCTCTCTGTCCGCTATCTCCAGATCCAAATGACTTGGAAGCTCTCACCCCTGGTCATTTTTTGGTGGGAGGGCCGTTGAATGCCCTGCCCGAATACCCGTGGAAGGATGAACGCGTATATCGGTTGTCGCGTTTTCAAATGTTGCAGCAAATGAGCCAGGACTTTTGGCGTCGCTGGTCGCTTGAATATTTGCATTTGCTGCAGCAAAGAGTGAAGTGGACAGACAGGACTGAGCCTCCCAGGGAGGGTGATTTAGTATTGTTAAAAGAGGCAAATTTGCCCTCATTGCTTTGGCGACGAGCTCGCATATTACGTTTGATTCTTGGCGGAGATGGCACTCCGCGTGTGGCTGAGGTGTTGGTCGACGGTTCGATTTTAAGGAGAGGTGTGACCTCTCTCGCCCGCCTTCCCGTAGAGTAAGCTAGCGGTCTGCTTCTCAGACCGGGACGGGGGGATGTTTGTAATATATTGGGTAAAACTAAACGCAGGCGTTTCGCATTGCTGCCGCCAGAGGGCGTTCGGGGTTTTCACACTGCTCGTGCGAATGGCTCGCGGACGGTCGCCATTGCATTGTCCTATGCGATATCGGTTTGATTTTTAATACGCGAGAGGTTCCGCGTTCTTTGATTGCTAATTAGCTTGAGTTGTGTTTGTGAATTTCCTGTTTGTTAAATAACTATTGAACTTTGTGTTTGTGTACCCGTCATGGTGACTTTTTCTTGTGAGAGGTGAAACGTGGCTGGCGGTTCACATCTGGCTGTTCCCGAGTGAAACTACGGGAAGAAATCTATTTATTTGTCCTGGGGAATTGAGATCTCAAGGGTTAGGTAGGGTGATTAGGAATTCCCCCTTCCCGAAGACACTCAAGTTTGGATCCGAAGAGAAAGAAGATTTAGTTTGGTAAGTGTTCAATTTTAGTTAATTTATAGGTTAGGTTATCATATAGGGCCCTGTAGCTCCCTTCATAAGCTACGGTGGTAGCAGACTGCGTATAGCTTAAGTTAGATTCTAGTCGGACAAGCGTGGTGTCGCGTGGAGATTTTTTCCCGGTACTTAATTTTACCGGTAGATTTTTCCCGGTAAAGTTCCGGTACAGAATTCTTCCCGCCGCTTCGTTTGTCCGGATTCTCTCTGCCACATTTTCTGGCAGCAGAGCGTAGTTGCTCTGCACACAAACATAAAACAAAATACGAAAATTAAAAGATATAAAACGTATTTCACACATAACTATCATCTACTCATTGATTCGTAAAGTTTTTATAAGAGATAATACTAACACTACACTGTTATCACTTATTGTCTTATCACTTATTTTGCACTGATTATTTATACATAATTTAAAGTCACTAATTGTCTGTTTATTTCACTGTCGTCGTGAACAACTAATAAGTGAAATATGCCGCCGAAGACAAGTGGGAAGGCCGCCAAGAAGTCTGGCAAGGCTCAGAAGAACATCTCCAAGACTGACAAAAAAGAAGAAGAAGCACAAGAGGAAGGAGAGCTACGCCATCTACATCTACAAGGTGCTGAAGCAGGTGCACCCCGACACTGGGATATCCAGCAAGGCGATGTCTATCATGAACTCTTTCGTGAATGACATATTCGAGCGCATCGCTGCCGAGGCGTCCCGTTTGGCCCACTACAACAAGCGATCCACTATCACCTCGAGGGAGGTGCAGACGTCCGTGAGGCTACTCCTGCCCGGCGAGCTCGCGAAGCACGCAGTCAGCGAGGGCACGAAGGCCGTCACCAAGTACACCAGCTCCAAGTAAACTGTGATTTTGTTTGTGTGTCGTGTCGCGTATGATGTGTGTTGATGTCCGTCGCGTTCCGTTTGTTGTAAGTTTTGTTTTAATCCGTGCAATGTTGCGGAGAAGCATAATTTACTACCGCGCCATCGGGCACACACATGTACCTCTACAGTGCGTGCAACAAAGAAAATTCATTCAAGAAAAAGGCCCTTTTCAGGGCCACAATATCTATCTGTTTGCTTACGTGTTTCTTGATAATCCCACCGACGACTGTGTCCGATTTCGTATATATATAATAATAACTATTGATTATTTAGTACAATACGCACCATATGTATATATGTGTGTATGCAGGTAATTTTTGATGTGTGTGTGTGTGTGTGTGAGAGAGAGTGACATATTTGGTCATACATAAATTATTGTATATTAAATTAATAAAATTAACGTACATATGTACATATTTATTTATAACTATCATTCATTCATAACGAACCGACCGACAGGGGGCGTGCAAGTACCACTGTACGTATGCGAGCAAGAGGCGACAACAGCGTGTCGTGTCGTGTCGGTATATAAAAACGCGCTCTAAAAATGTTCACCTCACTCGAGTTCAGTTGCTACTCGCGTGAGGTTGTCCGTCGCGTCTTATTCGTGTGTCAGTTCAGTTAGTTGTTTTGTTTGTTTGTTGGTGAAATGGCTCGTACCAAGCAAACGGCCCGTAAATCTACCGGTGGTAAGGCACCCCGGAAACAGCTCGCCACCAAGGCGGCTCGCAAGAGCGCTCCTGCTACGGGTGGTGTCAAGAAACCTCATCGTTACAGGCCAGGAACGGTAGCACTCCGCGAGATCCGTCGTTACCAGAAGAGTACAGAGCTCCTGATCCGTAAGCTGCCCTTCCAGCGTCTCGTGCGTGAGATCGCTCAAGATTTCAAGACGGATCTTCGTTTCCAGAGTTCAGCCGTTATGGCTCTCCAGGAGGCCAGCGAGGCGTACCTGGTAGGCCTCTTCGAAGACACCAATCTGTGCGCGATCCACGCCAAACGTGTCACCATCATGCCCAAGGACATTCAGCTGGCACGCAGGATCAGAGGCGAACGCGCTTAGATTTTCCTACTTCCACATCAGGATGGATGGATCGTTGTGTGTTACGTGTGTGTGTGTGTGTACTGTGTGGTGTACTGATATATGTTTTATTATCGTCATTATACCGTCTGCCTGCACTACGCGCAACGTTCATTCTGAACCGGCTCTCGTCCGTCATCAGGCATCCCAGAATGTCGCTTAGAAATAAGCTGACACTCTACAAGGCCTGCATCCGTCCCGTCATGTCCTACGCCAGTGTTGTTTTCGCACACGCGGCTCCCTCCAACTTGCGCAAGTTGCAAGTAGTCCAAAACAGATTCACACGCCGCGCGACCAGGGCTCCCTGGTACACGCGAAATGTTGATCTGCACAGAGACCTAGAGCTTCCCTCGATGGTCCGATACTTCAAGGAATGCTCGGAACGCTTTTTCGAGCGCTCCTCCTCCCACCCAAATCCGCTAATCAGGCGCGCAGCCGATTACCGTATCAACACCGCGAATTTCCGCCGATTCCGGCACCGCCGGCCGCGGCACGTCCTTACCGATCCAGACGACCCCATTACGGTTGCTAATCCTCCTTCCGATCACTCTAGAGGTAATAGTAGGGCTCAGGGTAACTCAAACAGACACCGCACTCGCCGGAATCGAGTGCGAAGTAGTAGGACCGCTTCAACGTTCACACGGTACCGCCCGGCGGCACCAGGACGTTTTTCCCCTCAGGCCCTTCAGGCAAATTGAGCAATATACCGCTCTGCCGCTTTGTGAGTAACGCCCAAAGCCGAGGTTCGTTCCCACCTGGGAGCCCTTTGTGCTGTTACTGTTTCGGCTGTATGGCCCTCGAGGCTGTCGCCATATTTCCTCCGGTGAAGCAGTAAAGGTCGACGTAGCGACCAACTGCAAGTAGGCTTCGATTAAAAAAATGTTCACCTCACTCGAGTTCAGTTGCTACTCGCGTGAGGTTGTCCGTCGCGTCTTATTCGTGTGTCAGTTCAGTTAGTTGTTTTGTTTGTTTGTTGGTGAAATGGCTCGTACCAAGCAAACGGCCCGTAAATCTACCGGTGGTAAGGCACCCCGGAAACAGCTCGCCACCAAGGCGGCTCGCAAGAGCGCTCCTGCTACGGGTGGTGTCAAGAAACCTGTGCTGTGATATGATACAGCTCTGCTTAGTTCAGACATAAACAAGACATTATATTGACTAGCTAGCTACCTACCTATATTACATATTTAATGATTTGATTATGTATGTGTCAAAAATAAATATATATACCTACATAATATTATACAATATTTGTGTGTGTGGTGAATTGATGCGCGCGTACCGTCTCCCCACTCCCGGTTCGGCGCGCGTCGCTATAAAATCAGCATTTCAGTGTAAGCTCGTAGCATTCCGGGTTGCGCTCTCGAGGTGTGCAGACGTGTTGTCGCGGCACGCTCTCACGCCAAAAGAGAACTCTCTGGAAGCGCCGATCGCTTGCGGTCAGTGTATTCGGGCTGCTTGAAAGCGGAGCTCTCGGCCTCACAGTGGGTGATTTATCACACACATATTGGTCTTGAATTCTGTGGACATCAGTCAGGGTCTCTGACTTCGAACGCTAAGCGTCTGGGGAATTCTTGGAACTCGGTGTGCACTTGTGCACGCTGGTTTCGGGAACACTCCCCCCCCCCCGATCCACTCGTGATCTCCCGGGAGAGATCGAGTGCAATCGTCCTTCTCAGGGCGGCCCTGTTTCGTGTTCCCGCACGCCTTTAGTGCGGACGAAGTCCTCACATTTAGTTGGGGCCCTTCAGCGAGCAAATTGGTCGGCTTTCTAACGAACGCCACCGAGCTGGTTGGTCGCTGAAGGTAGTGCGGACCCTGGCACTAGCCCTTTCACCCCTTCAGGGTGTCGGGCGAGATTACAGGCTGGGCCCGGGACCACTGGCCTTGGGGGCTTCCCTAGTCAACCCCGGGTATCGGTTAGGTAGTTAAGTGTTAGGGACACACCTGTTTGCACAAACAAGGTCGGCAACAGGCACACCATAACGGTGAGACACACATCACGCAGTAGGGACCGGTAGGCACACACCTCTCCGCCTATTCCCGGCGGAGGGAAGGGATAGGGCCCCGAGTGTCCCCTCGGGTTAACCCCCCCCCCTACTACTACCTCGCGCGCTGTTGCCATAATGGCACCCCCCGCGATCACCGATGACCTGCTTCACAGGTTAATCGCCGACGAGCGCATGATGGAGCGACTTATGCACCTCCGTAGGGCATCCCCTCGCGTCTTCCCCGCTCTTCAAGCCGAGTCAGTTGTGACTCCGTCTCAATCCGAGGCTCCTCAAGCCTCCCAATCTCCGCTCGCGTCCGCGACCGCAATCCCGCCGAACCGCTTCGGCATCCTACCCGTCGAGGAGTCCCAGGTGATCCCACTTTCCGGGAACCCCAGGGACCCCCGACTTCTCCCGCGTCCCATAACGGACTCTCCTGAGTCCCCAGAAGCGTCCGACATGGAGTTGGACGCGCCTCCCGCATCCCCTGCGCCCTCAGCGCGCTTGGCCGAGACCGGCAGTCCGTCCTCCTCCGACGACGACGACTTCATCGAAGTCATCGGGGGAAAGCGCCACCGTAAGGCGAAAACCGATTCGGCACTTCCGCCTCCCAAAGCCTCTAAGGCTACGAACGGGTCCTCAACCCCCAAGCCTTCACAAGTCACGCCAAAGGCCAACCCGTCATCTGCCGCGGACAAGAAACCGCCGCCGATCATCCTCCAGGATGCCCGTCGGTGGAACGATGTCACGCTGCAGATGAAGGAGCGCAAAATAAACTACTCCCGTGGCAGAGAATGCCTAGAGGGAATTAGAATCCAAGTCAACACCTCGTCAGACCATAGGGCTCTGACGAAACTCCTTCGGGAGTGGGGCCTTCCGTTCCACTCCTACGCGCTAGAGGACGAACGCGAACTTCGCGTAGTCATCAGACGCCTGCCAGTCCACCTTCAGGAATCCGACATCCTGAAGGACTTAAAATCCCAAAACCTGCCCGTCCGGGAAGTGCACAGGATGCACAGGGGCAGGTGCAGGGAACGCGCTCCGCTTAACATGTGTCTCATCGTTTTAGATAAGACACAGGCGGCTAAAGAAATCTTCCGCGTGAAGAAGGTTATGTCCCTCGATGGTCTCATCATCGAGAAACCTCACAAACGTAGCACGATAGGGCAGTGCCATAACTGCCAATACTACGGCCACTCGGCGCGTCACTGTTACGCGAAACCGCGCTGCGTTAAGTGCCTTGGTGACCATTCCACCAAGGATTGTGGCCGCGCTCCGGACGCCGACAAGGAGTCAGTCGCTTGCGTCCTCTGTGGCCAAACGGGCCACCCTGCCAACTGGCGGGGTTGCCCCAAAGCCCCAGCGGCCGCAAAGCGGGGTCTCCGAGAAGGCCACGGTTACGCGGGCGCCACTTACCGCAGGCAGTATGCGCCGATTGCACCATGGGCCCCTCAGGCCCAGTACTATACACCTGCCCCTTGGGCCCCTCAGGCCACACAGGCAGCTCCATGGGCTCCACAGCCCCCGCCACTCAACGCCAGCAACGCGGCTGGCGTAGCCCACTACCCGCACCTCAGCCAGGGGCCCTCTGCCCCAAGGCCAACCCCAGTGGTTTGCCTTCCGCCCAATCCCGCTGATTGGAGGAAGCAACCAACCGGACCTCCGTTCTCGGCCAAGCCGCTTCCACAGCGCCCACCCCGTAGGAACGGTACAGACAGACCCGCGACCGCACCGGCGCCACCGGCAGTGGCAGCCCCCGCTCCCAAACCCGCAAGGGCTGGGAACGGAGGCAACCTCTCTGCCGCGGACGCCGAGGCGATTCGCACTTTCATGACGGTGGTCGACCAAATCGAGAACCTCGACGAGGTGATCGAGGCCGGCAACGCCATGAAAAACGCCAAAGACAGCACCGAAATGCTCATGTGCATCGTCAAGCACAAGAGCTTAATCGACTCTGTAAAGAGAATCCAGACCTCCATCGCGCACTCCCAAACGCAACCATAATGGGTAGTACGAATCGTAGGATCAAACCGCGGTCTCTCACGATAGCGCTGTTCAACGCGAACGGCCTCTCCCACCAAAAGCTTGAGGTAGCCGACTACCTCACGCGTCACCAAATAGATGTCCTCCTAGTGCAAGAGACCTTTTACAAACCATCCATGCGCGATCCGCGCATCGCCAACTATGATATAGTCCGGCACGATAGAACAGAAAGTCGCCTCGGCGGCACTCTGATCTACTACAAAAGGTCTCTCCACTGTATCCCAATCGACCCTCCCTCCTTAGAGAACATCGAATGTTCAATTATACGAGTCGCTATGACGGGCCATCAGCCCATCAATATCGCCTCCGTATACCTCCCCTCCAAAACGCTCCTCAGAAGCGATCTCGAAACCCTATTTGCATTAAATCATTCCACCGTTCTGGCTGGTGATTTTAATAGCAAATCCCGCACTTTTAACTCCGTCACCAATAGTGCCAACGGCCACATCCTCGAGGACCTTATGGACCGCCTGGACTTCGACGTTGTGCATTCTATTGAACCCACCCATTTCCCGAACGTAGTAGGGCAAAATCCGAGCGTACTCGACATTGCGCTCCTGAGGAACATCACCCTTAGGGTGTGCTCCATAGAGGTGCATGCAGAGCTCACCTCGGACCACCGCCCGGTACTGATACAACTAGGACCGACTGACAATGGACGTACGGAGTTCACTAGAACGGTGACGGACTGGACCAAGCTTCACAAAGCTCTGGAAGAGACCTCGTCGCCGTTTCTAGACTCCATTCCCGACCACATTGCGACCCGAGAACAGACAGACAATGCGATCTCGGCGCTTACCAGCCACCTGCAAGCGGTCACTAAAGACTGCTCCAGGGAGGTCCCAGCGATGGACCCGAACCATCACTGGGAGCTCCCTGCAGACATGCGGGAACTGATAAACGCCAAGAACCGCGCGACCAGATCTCACGATTGGTACCCCACCGAGGAGTGCCGTTCCGAATTACGCTCTTTACAACGTCAAGTAAAGGCGCGCATGAAGGAACTGCGCGACGAACGGTGGGGCGACACTCTCGGCGAAATCACTCCCTCGCATACAGCCTACTGGCGTATAGCGAAATCTCTCAAAACGGACCAAGTCTCTAAGACCCCTCCCCTAAAAAGACCCGACGGCTCCATCGCTTTCGATGATGACGAAAAAGCTGAATGCTTAGCAGACAGCCTGGAGAACCAATGTTCTCCTAGTCGCGAGCCCATCGACCCCGACCACCTTCTCGAGGTTGAATCCTTTGCGAACAATCTTGCCGAGCAAAGATTAGTTCTCCCCCCCGACACACCTCTCGCCCCGACATCAGTGGATGAGATCCAAACGATCATCAAGTCGTACAAAATCCGCAAAGCTCCCGGTCCAGACGGGATCTCCACCCGTGTTCTCAAACACCTGCCACAGACCTTGTTGCTCCTTCTGGTCAGCATCTTCAATGCGGCCATGGCCAATTGCGCGTTCCCAGACGCCTGGAAATGCGCAACGGTCATCGGTATCCCAAAACCGGGTAAAGACCACAGTCTTCCCGCATCCTTCAGACCAATCAGCCTCCTGAGCGTGCTAGGCAAGCTCTATGGCCGGCTCATAGCCATCCGACTCAAGGACTACGTACAGACAAACGGACTTATCCCTGACGAACAGTTCGGCTTTCGCGAAAAGCACGACTGCGTCCAACAAGTGCACCGCATCACGGAGCACATCCACGAAAACCTTATGGCGAAGCGATCCACGGGGTCTGTCTTCTTCGATGTATCGAAGGCATTTGACATGGTCTGGCACGCAGGCTTGATATTCAAGCTCACTCTCCTGGGAGTGCCAGACGGTCTTGTGAACACCATACAAGACTTTTTGTCAAATCGCACCTTTCGGTACAAAGTTGAAGGCTGCCTCTCGTCGCCACGTCCCATCAAAGCAGGAGTCCCACAGGGCTCCGTGCTATCTCCGACCCTGTACTCTCTGTACACGGCGGACATCCCCAAAACTCCCAATGTTGAGTTAGCCCTTTTCGCCGACGATACGGCTCTCTACACCTCCGACAAGTTCAAGGCGAACGTGTCCTCACGTCTCCAAAAGGCCATCAACGCGCTCGGTATTTGGTTCAGACGGTGGAGAATCGAGGTAAATCCGGAGAAAAGCGCAGCAGTGCTCTTTTCAAAGGATCCCCTCGCTTTGACCCGTCAACAAAACCAGCGCGGAGCACTAACATCGCTCGGCCAGCTCAGTCTCTTCGGCAAGCCCATTCCTTGGGCGAATAAAGCCAAGTACCTAGGTGTCACACTCGACTCTCGTTTGACGTTTGGACCTCATATCACTAGAGTCAAAAACCGGGCCGCGTTCATTCTGAACCGGCTCTCGTCCGTCATCAGGCATCCCAGAATGTCGCTTAGAAATAAGCTGACACTCTACAAGGCCTGCATCCGTCCCGTCATGTCCTACGCCAGTGTTGTTTTCGCACACGCGGCTCCCTCCAACTTGCGCAAGTTGCAAGTAGTCCAAAACAGATTCACACGCCGCGCGACCAGGGCTCCCTGGTACACGCGAAATGTTGATCTGCACAGAGACCTAGAGCTTCCCTCGATGGTCCGATACTTCAAGGAATGCTCGGAACGCTTTTTCGAGCGCTCCTCCTCCCACCCAAATCCGCTAATCAGGCGCGCAGCCGATTACCGTATCAACACCGCGAATTTCCGCCGATTCCGGCACCGCCGGCCGCGGCACGTCCTTACCGATCCAGACGACCCCATTACGGTTGCTAATCCTCCTTCCGATCACTCTAGAGGTAATAGTAGGGCTCAGGGTAACTCAAACAGACACCGCACTCGCCGGAATCGAGTGCGAAGTAGTAGGACCGCTTCAACGTTCACACGGTACCGCCCGGCGGCACCAGGACGTTTTTCCCCTCAGGCCCTTCAGGCAAATTGAGCAATATACCGCTCTGCCGCTTTGTGAGTAACGCCCAAAGCCGAGGTTCGTTCCCACCTGGGAGCCCTTTGTGCTGTTACTGTTTCGGCTGTATGGCCCTCGAGGCTGTCGCCATATTTCCTCCGGTGAAGCAGTAAAGGTCGACGTAGCGACCAACTGCAAGTAGGCTTCGAAAAAAAAAAAAAAATAAAAAGTAAGCTCGTAGCATTCCGCGGCAGTTACTCTCCGCAAGAAAACGCGCGTTTGTTTAGAGTGTGTGTGTTTTTCTAAAGTTGTAAGAAAATGACCGGCCGCGGCAAGGGAGGAAAAGGCCTTGGAAAGGGGGGAGCCAAACGTCACAGGAAGGTGCTTCGTGATAACATCCAGGGTATCACCAAACCGGCCATCCGTCGTTTGGCCCGCAGAGGCGGCGTCAAGCGTATCTCCGGCTTGATATACGAGGAGACACGGGGTGTACTCAAGGTGTTCCTCGAGAACGTGATCCGCGACGCGGTAACTTACACCGAACACGCGAAGAGGAAGACCGTCACCGCAATGGACGTCGTATACGCTCTCAAGCGCCAGGGCCGTACCCTCTACGGTTTCGGCGGTTAGACAGATGCGCCTTGACGCGTTGTTGTTGTTATTGATGTCATCTTCGCCATCGTCGTCATCGTGTGGTGTGTGTTAGTGAAGTGCGGTGCGGTGGTGGTGTAGTGTATGTGCCTTATTTATTTACATGTACCTACATATGTATGTAAATTGATTAGTAATACATACCCTACGCTTGTACTCGCGTCGCGTACTTCGCTGCGCTGCGTCCATTCGACGGCGACGGAGGGGAGCGGCATCAACGATTATTCAAAAAGGCCCTTTTCAGGGCCGCAAAAGATTCGTTTTTTTTTATTATTATAATCTACATAATAATATTATATATAACTGTTTCTAAGACTACGCGAGACATCGACCGACAAATTTCAATAAATAAATTGGCTGGCTGGAGAGAGTGGATTTTTAGGAGTAGGTAGGTACCTAGTTACCATTTGCAATAATCGAGTGGACTATTATTTAACTAAAATAAATAATTAGCCACCAATTCCAAGGTAGGTGCTTAGCTAGTATATAAATACGTAACGGTTGCGAGTCACTTTTAGGTAGCTAGCTAGCTGTACTGCACCTAGGCAGTCAGCAGAATTCGTAACGTCGGCCTTACACATGATACCTAATTACAACAAAATTGTTGCATGTACCTAGGTACATGTGTACTTAATAAAATAATAAAACTCTGAGCACAGCAGACGCAATATATGCTGTACACGCCAATTGCTCGCTCTCTGCTGCTAGCCGAAGAGAGAGAAGCGGCTCCCTCGTGTTTTACGACCCTAGATTTGGCAGGGTTTAATATGGTCTATATATTGATGGACAGTAGCGAAACATTAACACGCGAGGAGCTCGATATCTTAGCTTTCGCCGTGAAAACGCGATTTGGTCAGTTAATTACGTTTTATAGAGAAATAACAGTTTTGAACGCGACCCGGGCTGTTCGCGATATATTACTGCCAAAATAAACGCCTCCACAGTACGATCAGGACAGCGGGCGACCTCACTAGTTGGGCGGTGTTGTAGGTGAACTCAAAAATATTCATTATAACAATCCATTTTGTATATTGATGACGCTATAATTATTAAAAATATATTTATTCTGACCTTATGTAGTGAAAAGTTGGAAGTTCTCGTATGAGAAAACGTCGCGCGGCACACAGGTTTGCGTTACGGTAAATTCCAATGTGGGCGAAATGTTCCAAATCGTCTAGTTAGTATCGTTTACCTATAATTTTCTGCTTGCTTGTTCGCTTGCTTGCTAGCCAGCCAGCCAGTGTGTGAACGTACTTACTTGTGTTTTCTAATAATAAATTGTGTGTGGTGTGAATATGGCAGACACAGCTGTAGCATCCGAGGCACCAGCGCCAGCGACGCCGGCGAAGAAGCAACCCAAGGCGTCCGCTGCCGCAGGCGGCGTGAAGAAGGCTAAAGCCAAGCCGACTCACCCCAAAACTTCCGAGATGGTGAACAATGCTATTAAAGAACTGAAGGAGAGGAGCGGATCGTCCCTTCAAGCGATCAAGAAATACATCGCCGCCCAATACAAAGTCGACGCTGAGAAATTGGCACCGTTCATTAGGAAGTATCTGAAGAGCGCTGTCGAATCTGGTGCCCTCATACAGACCAAGGGCAAAGGAGCGTCGGGCTCGTTCAAATTGGAATCCAAATCTGCATCGTCGAAGAAACCTACAGCGGCCGGTTCGAAGAAATCCGCGTCGTCTGCGTCGGCTAAATCGAGGAAGGGTTCGGCCGCCACCGCCGCAGCCGCCGCGTCAAAGTCCAAGAAGGGAGCCGCCTCCTCGTCGGCGTCGTCGCCCTCCAAGGGTAAGGCTGCGTCCTCCGCCGCAACTAAAGATAAGAGAGCGGCGGCCGCCAAGAAGAAGCCCGCCGCTAAGAAAGCGACCGCACCGACGAAGGCGAAGGCTGCCGCAGCGCCCAAGGCGAAGAAGACCGCTAAACCGCCAACTAAGAAGCCGAAGGCGCCTAAACCGAAGAAGGCGGCGGCCACACCTAAAAAGGCCGCAGCGAAGAAGACTGCCGCGTCCAAGAAGTAATCACTCCCTGTCGTCCGTCGTCGTTGTTGTCTCAGCTGTGTTAGGTATGTTGTTTGTATGTTACAACGTAAACCAACCACCATCACCACGGCGACAGCATCGACAAAATAAAAAAGACTGCGAGGGATTCGGCTCACGTGCCCAGCCCAGTGTATGTATGGATGGATCGCAACCGTTCCACGCCTAGCAAAAAGCCCTTTTCAGGGCTAACAAATTATTCTGTGAATTGTTTTTAGCACAGTTTCTTGACGACAATATTAAGTACGACGTACCGACCGTGTGTATATCATTACATATGTATGTTATTTATTTATTTATTATTATTATGGAATTTTGCAACCAGCATATTATTATCTTCAACTTAATCCGACTGAGTATGTATTTCATTCAATATGTACATACACATAAATACACAATTACTAATATGTACTACAAAATTTTAATCGCACTTCGCCACCGCTCTGTCAACGTTCGCCCCACTCTTGAATGTTGAAGTCATCGTTCATTGGACGTTTCTTTTATAATATAACGCGTCTGCGAGTTAATTTTTTTAAGTTTATACGCGCTCCCTCTAGCCGCGGTTGTCTGTCTGTCTGTCGTGTGTGTGATTATTTAAATTTCTTTAAAATGTCTGGACGCGGTAAAGGTGGCAAAGTCAAGGGAAAGGCGAAGTCCCGCTCGAACCGTGCCGGTCTCCAATTCCCCGTGGGCCGTATCCATAGGCTCCTACGCAAGGGTAACTATGCCGAGCGTGTCGGCGCTGGCGCTCCTGTTTACCTCGCCGCTGTCATGGAGTACCTCGCCGCTGAAGTTCTGGAGTTGGCGGGGAACGCTGCGAGAGACAACAAGAAGACCAGGATCATACCGAGACATCTCCAGCTGGCCATCCGCAATGACGAGGAGCTGAACAAACTGCTATCCGGAGTCACCATCGCCCAGGGTGGTGTGCTGCCCAACATCCAGGCGGTGCTCCTGCCCAAGAAGACGGAGAAGAAGGCGTAAATTGTCCGCCCTCCTCCGCCTCCACATGCACATCTGTCAGTCTCCGTTTGATTGATTGCTGCACACGCACATTCTGTACGGATTACGGATTGTTATGCATGTTAAGGTATGGATGGAATGATGGACACTTTCACGTCGTCGTCGAATTTCTTCTTGTATTAAAAACGCGCGAACGTGCGAACAAAGAAAAAGGCCCTTTTCAGGGCCGCAACATAATTCAGTGCACCGAATGTCTGTTTCTATTGATCGACTTGAGTTGATGCACTCTCACCATAATATTTTTTTTTTTTTTTTTTATGTTTTAATCCGATCCTATTATTCGATAATAATAATAATAATATTATAAATGCGATAGTGCGTTTGTTTGTTCGTTTGTTACCTCATCAAGCTTCGAACCAATCTTCCTGGAATTTCGCATACGCATAGTTAGAAGGACATAGTAAATTCACGCGGGCAAAAGCTAGTACATTATAAAAGAGTCTTAATTAACTAGGTACATAATAAAAGAAAAATGTCTCCCAAATCATCATAGTTTTGATTCGTTTTACTTACTCTACGTTAGCCGGGCTGGCCGGGGGGAGAGGAGAGAGGGGGAGGGGGGGGGGGGGGGGGGATGTCAATTTATATACGTATGCCGGAATCGAATCCGGCTCGGCGCGATGCGATTGGTGAACGCGTTCAGCTACCCCATTACTGTTTGCGGGTAAACCGACCATATAATAGCGAAAAAAGCCGAAAAATGAAAAAATTATCTCTGCCTGTTTGCTGGTTCAGTTGATTGTAGTGAAGAGTAATACTAATAAGTGAAATATGCCGCCGAAGACAAGTGGGAAGGCCGCCAAGAAGTCTGGCAAGGCTCAGAAGAACATCTCCAAGACTGACAAAAAGAAGAAGAAGCACAAGAGGAAGGAGAGCTACGCCATCTACATCTACAAGGTGCTGAAGCAGGTGCACCCCGACACTGGGATATCCAGCAAGGCGATGTCTATCATGAACTCTTTCGTGAATGACATATTCGAGCGCATCGCTGCCGAGGCGTCCCGTTTGGCCCACTACAACAAGCGATCCACTATCACCTCGAGGGAGGTGCAGACGTCCGTGAGGCTACTCCTGCCCGGCGAGCTCGCGAAGCACGCAGTCAGCGAGGGCACGAAGGCCGTCACCAAGTACACCAGCTCCAAGTAAACTGTGATTTTGTTTGTGTGTCGTGTCGCGTATGATGTGTGTTGATGTCCGTCGCGTTCCGTTTGTTGTAAGTTTTGTTTTAATCCGTGCAATGTTGCGGAGAAGCATAATTTACTACCGCGGCATCGGGCACACACATGTACCTCTACAGTGCGTGCAACAAAGAAAATTCATTCAAGAAAAAGGCCCTTTTCAGGGCCACAATATCTATCTGTTTGCTTACGTGTTTCTTGATAATCCCACCGACGACTGTGTCCGATTTCGTATATATATAATAATAACTATTGATTATTTAGTACAATACGCACCATATGTGTGTATGCAGGTAATTTTTGATGTGTGTGTGTGTGAGAGAGAGTGACATATTTGGTCATACATAAATTATTGTATATTAAATTAATAAAATTAACGTACATACATATTTATTTATAACTATCATTCATTCATAACGAACCGACCGACAGGGGGCGTGCAAGTACCACTGTACGTATGCGAGCAAGAGGCGACAACAGCGTGTCGTGTCGTGTCGGTATATAAAAACGCGCTCTAAAAATGTTCACCTCACTCGAGTTCAGTTGCTACTCGCGTGAGGTTGTCCGTCGCGTCTTATTCGTGTGTCAGTTCAGTTAGTTGTTTTGTTTGTTTGTTGGTGAAATGGCTCGTACCAAGCAAACGGCCCGTAAATCTACCGGTGGTAAGGCACCCCGGAAACAGCTCGCCACCAAGGCGGCTCGCAAGAGCGCTCCTGCTACGGGTGGTGTCAAGAAACCTCATCGTTACAGGCCAGGAACGGTAGCACTCCGCGAGATCCGTCGTTACCAGAAGAGTACAGAGCTCCTGATCCGTAAGCTGCCCTTCCAGCGTCTCGTGCGTGAGATCGCTCAAGATTTCAAGACGGATCTTCGTTTCCAGAGTTCAGCCGTTATGGCTCTCCAGGAGGCCAGCGAGGCGTACCTGGTAGGCCTCTTCGAAGACACCAATCTGTGCGCGATCCACGCCAAACGTGTCACCATCATGCCCAAGGACATTCAGCTGGCACGCAGGATCAGAGGCGAACGCGCTTAGATTTTCCTACTTCCACATCAGGATGGATGGATCGTTGTGTGTTACGTGTGTGTGTGTGTGTGTGTGTGTGTACTGTGTGGTGTACTGATATATGTTTTATTATCGTCATTATACCGTCTGCCTGCACTACGCGCGACACGACACGCACCTAGCAATCCGTTCGTTTTAACAATCAAAAGGCCCTTTTCAGGGCCACACATGATTCAGAATAAGAAAGTAATATGTTTCTTGGTGCACACAAGAGTACATTACCGTATGTGTAACCAACCGCCCTGTCTATGTGTGCCTGCATATACATACATATTGGTATTTGGTGTACTGTGCTGTGATATGATACAGCTCTGCTTAGTTCAGACATAAACAAGACATTATATTGACTAGCTAGCTACCTACCTATATTACATATTTAATGATTTGATTATGTATGTGTCAAAAATAAATATATATACCTACATAATATTATACAATATTTGTGTGTGTGGTGAATTGATGCGCGCGTACCGTCTCCCCACTCCCGGTTCGGCGCGCGTCGCTATAAAATCAGCATTTCAGTGTAAGCTCGTAGCATTCCGCGGCAGTTACTCTCCGCAAGAAAACGCGCGTTTGTTTAGAGTGTGTGTGTTTTTCTAAAGTTGTAAGAAAATGACCGGCCGCGGCAAGGGAGGAAAAGGCCTTGGAAAGGGGGAGCCAAACGTCACAGGAAGGTGCTTCGTGATAACATCCAGGGTATCACCAAACCGGCCATCCGTCGTTTGGCCCGCAGAGGCGGCGTCAAGCGTATCTCCGGCTTGATATACGAGGAGACACGGGGTGTACTCAAGGTGTTCCTCGAGAACGTGATCCGCGACGCGGTAACTTACACCGAACACGCGAAGAGGAAGACCGTCACCGCAATGGACGTCGTATACGCTCTCAAGCGCCAGGGCCGTACCCTCTACGGTTTCGGCGGTTAGACAGATGCGCCTTGACGCGTTGTTGTTGTTATTGATGTCATCTTCGCCATCGTCGTCATCGTGTGGTGTGTGTTAGTGAAGTGCGGTGCGGTGGTGGTGTAGTGTATGTGCCTTATTTATTTACATGTACCTACATATGTATGTAAATTGATTAGTAATACATACCCTACGCTTGTACTCGCGTCGCGTACTTCGCTGCGCTGCGTCCATTCGACGGCGACGGAGGGGAGCGGCATCAACGATTATTCAAAAAGGCCCTTTTCAGGGCCGCAAAAGATTCGTTTTTTTTTATTATTATAATCTACATAATAATATTATATATAACTGTTTCTAAGACTACGCGAGACATCGACCGACAAATTTCAATAAATAAATTGGCTGGCTGGAGAGAGTGGATTTTTAGGAGTAGGTAGGTACCTAGTTACCATTTGCAATAATCGAGTGGACTATTATTTAACTAAAATAAATAATTAGCCACCAATTCCAAGGTAGGTGCTTAGCTAGTATATAAATACGTAACGGTTGCGAGTCACTTTTAGGTAGCTAGCTAGCTGTACTGCACCTAGGCAGTCAGCAGAATTCGTAACGTCGGCCTTACACATGATACCTAATTACAACAAAATTGTTGCATGTACCTAGGTACATGTGTACTTAATAAAATAATAAAACTCTGAGCACAGCAGACGCAATATATGCTGTACACGCCAATTGCTCGCTCTCTGCTGCTAGCCGAAGAGAGAGAAGCGGCTCCCTCGTGTTTTACGACCCTAGATTTGGCAGGGTTTAATATGGTCTATATATTGATGGACAGTAGCGAAACATTAACACGCGAGGAGCTCGATATCTTAGCTTTCGCCGTGAAAACGCGATTTGGTCAGTTAATTACGTTTTATAGAGAAATAACAGTTTTGAACGCGACCCGGGCTGTTCGCGATATATTACTGCCAAAATAAACGCCTCCACAGTACGATCAGGACAGCGGGCGACCTCACTAGTTGGGCGGTGTTGTAGGTGAACTCAAAAATATTCATTATAACAATCCATTTTGTATATTGATGACGCTATAATTATTAAAAATATATTTATTCTGACCTTATGTAGTGAAAAGTTGGAAGTTCTCGTATGAGAAAACGTCGCGCGGCACACAGGTTTGCGTTACGGTAAATTCCAATGTGGGCGAAATGTTCCAAATCGTCTAGTTAGTATCGTTTACCTATAATTTTCTGCTTGCTTGTTCGCTTGCTTGCTAGCCAGCCAGCCAGTGTGTGAACGTACTTACTTGTGTTTTCTAATAATAAATTGTGTGTGGTGTGAATATGGCAGACACAGCTGTAGCATCCGAGGCACCAGCGCCAGCGACGCCGGCGAAGAAGCAACCCAAGGCGTCCGCTGCCGCAGGCGGCGTGAAGAAGGCTAAAGCCAAGCCGACTCACCCCAAAACTTCCGAGATGGTGAACAATGCTATTAAAGAACTGAAGGAGAGGAGCGGATCGTCCCTTCAAGCGATCAAGAAATACATCGCCGCCCAATACAAAGTCGACGCTGAGAAATTGGCACCGTTCATTAGGAAGTATCTGAAGAGCGCTGTCGAATCTGGTGCCCTCATACAGACCAAGGGCAAAGGAGCGTCGGGCTCGTTCAAATTGGAATCCAAATCTGCATCGTCGAAGAAACCTACAGCGGCCGGTTCGAAGAAATCCGCGTCGTCTGCGTCGGCTAAATCGAGGAAGGGTTCGGCCGCCACCGCCGCAGCCGCCGCGTCAAAGTCCAAGAAGGGAGCCGCCTCCTCGTCGGCGTCGTCGCCCTCCAAGGGTAAGGCTGCGTCCTCCGCCGCAACTAAAGATAAGAGAGCGGCGGCCGCCAAGAAGAAGCCCGCCGCTAAGAAAGCGACCGCACCGACGAAGGCGAAGGCTGCCGCAGCGCCCAAGGCGAAGAAGACCGCTAAACCGCCAACTAAGAAGCCGAAGGCGCCTAAACCGAAGAAGGCGGCGGCCACACCTAAAAAGGCCGCAGCGAAGAAGACTGCCGCGTCCAAGAAGTAATCACTCCCTGTCGTCCGTCGTCGTTGTTGTCTCAGCTGTGTTAGGTATGTTGTTTGTATGTTACAACGTAAACCAACCACCATCACCACGGCGACAGCATCGACAAAATAAAAAAGACTGCGAGGGATTCGGCTCACGTGCCCAGCCCAGTGTATGTATGGATGGATCGCAACCGTTCCACGCCTAGCAAAAAGCCCTTTTCAGGGCTAACAAATTATTCTGTGAATTGTTTTTAGCACAGTTTCTTGACGACAATATTAAGTACGACGTACCGACCGTGTGTATATCATTACATATGTATGTTATTTATTTATTTATTATTATTATGGAATTTTGCAACCAGCATATTATTATCTTCAACTTAATCCGACTGAGTATGTATTTCATTCAATATGTACATACACATAAATACACAATTACTAATATGTACTACAAAATTTTAATCGCACTTCGCCACCGCTCTGTCAACGTTCGCCCCACTCTTGAATGTTGAAGTCATCGTTCATTGGACGTTTCTTTTATAATATAACGCGTCTGCGAGTTAATTTTTTAAGTTTATACGCGCTCCCTCTAGCCGCGGTTGTCTGTCTGTCTGTCGTGTGTGTGATTATTTAAATTTCTTTAAAATGTCTGGACGCGGTAAAGGTGGCAAAGTCAAGGGAAAGGCGAAGTCCCGCTCGAACCGTGCCGGTCTCCAATTCCCCGTGGGCCGTATCCATAGGCTCCTACGCAAGGGTAACTATGCCGAGCGTGTCGGCGCTGGCGCTCCTGTTTACCTCGCCGCTGTCATGGAGTACCTCGCCGCTGAAGTTCTGGAGTTGGCGGGGAACGCTGCGAGAGACAACAAGAAGACCAGGATCATACCGAGACATCTCCAGCTGGCCATCCGCAATGACGAGGAGCTGAACAAACTGCTATCCGGAGTCACCATCGCCCAGGGTGGTGTGCTGCCCAACATCCAGGCGGTGCTCCTGCCCAAGAAGACGGAGAAGAAGGCGTAAATTGTCCGCCCTCCTCCGCCTCCACATGCACATCTGTCAGTCTCCGTTTGATTGATTGCTGCACACGCACATTCTGTACGGATTACGGATTGTTATGCATGTTAAGGTATGGATGGAATGATGGACACTTTCACGTCGTCGTCGAATTTCTTCTTGTATTAAAAACGCGCGAACGTGCGAACAAAGAAAAAGGCCCTTTTCAGGGCCGCAACATAATTCAGTGCACCGAATGTCTGTTTCTATTGATCGACTTGAGTTGATGCACTCTCACCATAATATTTTTTTTTTTTTATGTTTTAATCCGATCCTATTATTCGATAATAATAATAATAATATTATAAATGCGATAGTGCGTTTGTTTGTTCGTTTGTTACCTCATCAAGCTTCGAACCAATCTTCCTGGAATTTCGCATACGCATAGTTAGAAGGACATAGTAAATTCACGCGGGCAAAAGCTAGTACATTATAAAAGAGTCTTAATTAACTAGGTACATAATAAAAGAAAAATGTCTCCCAAATCATCATAGTTTTGATTCGTTTTACTTACTCTACGTTAGCCGGGCTGGCCGGGGGGAGAGGAGAGAGGGGGAGGGGGGGGGGGGGGGATGTCAATTTATATACGTATGCCGGAATCGAATCCGGCTCGGCGCGATGCGATTGGTGAACGCGTTCAGCTACCCCATTACTGTTTGCGGGTAAACCGACCATATAATAGCGAAAAAAGCCGAAAAATGAAAAAATTATCTCTGCCTGTTTGCTGGTTCAGTTGATTGTAGTGAAGAGTAATACTAATAAGTGAAATATGCCGCCGAAGACAAGTGGGAAGGCCGCCAAGAAGTCTGGCAAGGCTCAGAAGAACATCTCCAAGACTGACAAAAAGAAGAAGAAGCACAAGAGGAAGGAGAGCTACGCCATCTACATCTACAAGGTGCTGAAGCAGGTGCACCCCGACACTGGGATATCCAGCAAGGCGATGTCTATCATGAACTCTTTCGTGAATGACATATTCGAGCGCATCGCTGCCGAGGCGTCCCGTTTGGCCCACTACAACAAGCGATCCACTATCACCTCGAGGGAGGTGCAGACGTCCGTGAGGCTACTCCTGCCCGGCGAGCTCGCGAAGCACGCAGTCAGCGAGGGCACGAAGGCCGTCACCAAGTACACCAGCTCCAAGTAAACTGTGATTTTGTTTGTGTGTCGTGTCGCGTATGATGTGTGTTGATGTCCGTCGCGTTCCGTTTGTTGTAAGTTTTGTTTTAATCCGTGCAATGTTGCGGAGAAGCATAATTTACTACCGCGGCATCGGGCACACACATGTACCTCTACAGTGCGTGCAACAAAGAAAATTCATTCAAGAAAAAGGCCCTTTTCAGGGCCACAATATCTATCTGTTTGCTTACGTGTTTCTTGATAATCCCACCGACGACTGTGTCCGATTTCGTATATATATAATAATAACTATTGATTATTTAGTACAATACGCACCATATGTGTGTATGCAGGTAATTTTTGATGTGTGTGTGTGTGAGAGAGAGTGACATATTTGGTCATACATAAATTATTGTATATTAAATTAATAAAATTAACGTACATACATGTACATATTTATTTATAACTATCATTCATTCATAACGAACCGACCGACAGGGGGCGTGCAAGTACCACTGTACGTATGCGAGCAAGAGGCGACAACAGCGTGTCGTGTCGTGTCGGTATATAAAAACGCGCTCTAAAAATGTTCACCTCACTCGAGTTCAGTTGCTACTCGCGTGAGGTTGTCCGTCGCGTCTTATTCGTGTGTCAGTTCAGTTAGTTGTTTTGTTTGTTTGTTGGTGAAATGGCTCGTACCAAGCAAACGGCCCGTAAATCTACCGGTGGTAAGGCACCCCGGAAACAGCTCGCCACCAAGGCGGCTCGCAAGAGCGCTCCTGCTACGGGTGGTGTCAAGAAACCTCATCGTTACAGGCCAGGAACGGTAGCACTCCGCGAGATCCGTCGTTACCAGAAGAGTACAGAGCTCCTGATCCGTAAGCTGCCCTTCCAGCGTCTCGTGCGTGAGATCGCTCAAGATTTCAAGACGGATCTTCGTTTCCAGAGTTCAGCCGTTATGGCTCTCCAGGAGGCCAGCGAGGCGTACCTGGTAGGCCTCTTCGAAGACACCAATCTGTGCGCGATCCACGCCAAACGTGTCACCATCATGCCCAAGGACATTCAGCTGGCACGCAGGATCAGAGGCGAACGCGCTTAGATTTTCCTACTTCCACATCAGGATGGATGGATCGTTGTGTGTTACGTGTGTGTGTGTGTGTGTGTGTGTGTGTACTGTGTGGTGTACTGATATATGTTTTATTATCGTCATTATACCGTCTGCCTGCACTACGCGCGACACGACACGCACCTAGCAATCCGTTCGTTTTAACAATCAAAAGGCCCTTTTCAGGGCCACACATGATTCAGAATAAGAAAGTAATATGTTTCTTGGTGCACACAAGAGTACATTACCGTATGTGTAACCAACCGCCCTGTCTATGTGTGCCTGCATATACATACATATTGGTATTTGGTGTACTGTGCTGTGATATGATACAGCTCTGCTTAGTTCAGACATAAACAAGACATTATATTGACTAGCTAGCTACCTACCTATATTACATATTTAATGATTTGATTATGTATGTGTCAAAAATAAATATATATACCTACATAATATTATACAATATTTGTGTGTGTGGTGAATTGATGCGCGCGTACCGTCTCCCCACTCCCGGTTCGGCGCGCGTCGCTATAAAATCAGCATTTCAGTGTAAGCTCGTAGCATTCCGCGGCAGTTACTCTCCGCAAGAAAACGCGCGTTTGTTTAGAGTGTGTGTGTTTTTCTAAAGTTGTAAGAAAATGACCGGCCGCGGCAAGGGAGGAAAAGGCCTTGGAAAGGGGGAGCCAAACGTCACAGGAAGGTGCTTCGTGATAACATCCAGGGTATCACCAAACCGGCCATCCGTCGTTTGGCCCGCAGAGGCGGCGTCAAGCGTATCTCCGGCTTGATATACGAGGAGACACGGGGTGTACTCAAGGTGTTCCTCGAGAACGTGATCCGCGACGCGGTAACTTACACCGAACACGCGAAGAGGAAGACCGTCACCGCAATGGACGTCGTATACGCTCTCAAGCGCCAGGGCCGTACCCTCTACGGTTTCGGCGGTTAGACAGATGCGCCTTGACGCGTTGTTGTTGTTATTGATGTCATCTTCGCCATCGTCGTCATCGTGTGGTGTGTGTTAGTGAAGTGCGGTGCGGTGGTGGTGTAGTGTATGTGCCTTATTTATTTACATGTACCTACATATGTATGTAAATTGATTAGTAATACATACCCTACGCTTGTACTCGCGTCGCGTACTTCGCTGCGCTGCGTCCATTCGACGGCGACGGAGGGGAGCGGCATCAACGATTATTCAAAAAGGCCCTTTTCAGGGCCGCAAAAGATTCGTTTTTTTTTATTATTATAATCTACATAATAATATTATATATAACTGTTTCTAAGACTACGCGAGACATCGACCGACAAATTTCAATAAATAAATTGGCTGGCTGGAGAGAGTGGATTTTTAGGAGTAGGTAGGTACCTAGTTACCATTTGCAATAATCGAGTGGACTATTATTTAACTAAAATAAATAATTAGCCACCAATTCCAAGGTAGGTGCTTAGCTAGTATATAAATACGTAACGGTTGCGAGTCACTTTTAGGTAGCTAGCTAGCTGTACTGCACCTAGGCAGTCAGCAGAATTCGTAACGTCGGCCTTACACATGATACCTAATTACAACAAAATTGTTGCATGTACCTAGGTACATGTGTACTTAATAAAATAATAAAACTCTGAGCACAGCAGACGCAATATATGCTGTACACGCCAATTGCTCGCTCTCTGCTGCTAGCCGAAGAGAGAGAAGCGGCTCCCTCGTGTTTTACGACCCTAGATTTGGCAGGGTTTAATATGGTCTATATATTGATGGACAGTAGCGAAACATTAACACGCGAGGAGCTCGATATCTTAGCTTTCGCCGTGAAAACGCGATTTGGTCAGTTAATTACGTTTTATAGAGAAATAACAGTTTTGAACGCGACCCGGGCTGTTCGCGATATATTACTGCCAAAATAAACGCCTCCACAGTACGATCAGGACAGCGGGCGACCTCACTAGTTGGGCGGTGTTGTAGGTGAACTCAAAAATATTCATTATAACAATCCATTTTGTATATTGATGACGCTATAATTATTAAAAATATATTTATTCTGACCTTATGTAGTGAAAAGTTGGAAGTTCTCGTATGAGAAAACGTCGCGCGGCACACAGGTTTGCGTTACGGTAAATTCCAATGTGGGCGAAATGTTCCAAATCGTCTAGTTAGTATCGTTTACCTATAATTTTCTGCTTGCTTGTTCGCTTGCTTGCTAGCCAGCCAGCCAGTGTGTGAACGTACTTACTTGTGTTTTCTAATAATAAATTGTGTGTGGTGTGAATATGGCAGACACAGCTGTAGCATCCGAGGCACCAGCGCCAGCGACGCCGGCGAAGAAGCAACCCAAGGCGTCCGCTGCCGCAGGCGGCGTGAAGAAGGCTAAAGCCAAGCCGACTCACCCCAAAACTTCCGAGATGGTGAACAATGCTATTAAAGAACTGAAGGAGAGGAGCGGATCGTCCCTTCAAGCGATCAAGAAATACATCGCCGCCCAATACAAAGTCGACGCTGAGAAATTGGCACCGTTCATTAGGAAGTATCTGAAGAGCGCTGTCGAATCTGGTGCCCTCATACAGACCAAGGGCAAAGGAGCGTCGGGCTCGTTCAAATTGGAATCCAAATCTGCATCGTCGAAGAAACCTACAGCGGCCGGTTCGAAGAAATCCGCGTCGTCTGCGTCGGCTAAATCGAGGAAGGGTTCGGCCGCCACCGCCGCAGCCGCCGCGTCAAAGTCCAAGAAGGGAGCCGCCTCCTCGTCGGCGTCGTCGCCCTCCAAGGGTAAGGCTGCGTCCTCCGCCGCAACTAAAGATAAGAGAGCGGCGGCCGCCAAGAAGAAGCCCGCCGCTAAGAAAGCGACCGCACCGACGAAGGCGAAGGCTGCCGCAGCGCCCAAGGCGAAGAAGACCGCTAAACCGCCAACTAAGAAGCCGAAGGCGCCTAAACCGAAGAAGGCGGCGGCCACACCTAAAAAGGCCGCAGCGAAGAAGACTGCCGCGTCCAAGAAGTAATCACTCCCTGTCGTCCGTCGTCGTTGTTGTCTCAGCTGTGTTAGGTATGTTGTTTGTATGTTACAACGTAAACCAACCACCATCACCACGGCGACAGCATCGACAAAATAAAAAAGACTGCGAGGGATTCGGCTCACGTGCCCAGCCCAGTGTATGTATGGATGGATCGCAACCGTTCCACGCCTAGCAAAAAGCCCTTTTCAGGGCTAACAAATTATTCTGTGAATTGTTTTTAGCACAGTTTCTTGACGACAATATTAAGTACGACGTACCGACCGTGTGTATATCATTACATATGTATGTTATTTATTTATTTATTATTATTATGGAATTTTGCAACCAGCATATTATTATCTTCAACTTAATCCGACTGAGTATGTATTTCATTCAATATGTACATACACATAAATACACAATTACTAATATGTACTACAAAATTTTAATCGCACTTCGCCACCGCTCTGTCAACGTTCGCCCCACTCTTGAATGTTGAAGTCATCGTTCATTGGACGTTTCTTTTATAATATAACGCGTCTGCGAGTTAATTTTTTTAAGTTTATACGCGCTCCCTCTAGCCGCGGTTGTCTGTCTGTCTGTCGTGTGTGTGATTATTTAAATTTCTTTAAAATGTCTGGACGCGGTAAAGGTGGCAAAGTCAAGGGAAAGGCGAAGTCCCGCTCGAACCGTGCCGGTCTCCAATTCCCCGTGGGCCGTATCCATAGGCTCCTACGCAAGGGTAACTATGCCGAGCGTGTCGGCGCTGGCGCTCCTGTTTACCTCGCCGCTGTCATGGAGTACCTCGCCGCTGAAGTTCTGGAGTTGGCGGGGAACGCTGCGAGAGACAACAAGAAGACCAGGATCATACCGAGACATCTCCAGCTGGCCATCCGCAATGACGAGGAGCTGAACAAACTGCTATCCGGAGTCACCATCGCCCAGGGTGGTGTGCTGCCCAACATCCAGGCGGTGCTCCTGCCCAAGAAGACGGAGAAGAAGGCGTAAATTGTCCGCCCTCCTCCGCCTCCACATGCACATCTGTCAGTCTCCGTTTGATTGATTGCTGCACACGCACATTCTGTACGGATTACGGATTGTTATGCATGTTAAGGTATGGATGGAATGATGGACACTTTCACGTCGTCGTCGAATTTCTTCTTGTATTAAAAACGCGCGAACGTGCGAACAAAGAAAAAGGCCCTTTTCAGGGCCGCAACATAATTCAGTGCACCGAATGTCTGTTTCTATTGATCGACTTGAGTTGATGCACTCTCACCATAATATTTTTTTTTTTTTTTTTTATGTTTTAATCCGATCCTATTATTCGATAATAATAATAATAATATTATAAATGCGATAGTGCGTTTGTTTGTTCGTTTGTTACCTCATCAAGCTTCGAACCAATCTTCCTGGAATTTCGCATACGCATAGTTAGAAGGACATAGTAAATTCACGCGGGCAAAAGCTAGTACATTATAAAAGAGTCTTAATTAACTAGGTACATAATAAAAGAAAAATGTCTCCCAAATCATCATAGTTTTGATTCGTTTTACTTACTCTACGTTAGCCGGGCTGGCCGGGGGGAGAGGAGAGAGGGGGAGAGGGGGGGGGGATGTCAATTTATATACGTATGCCGGAATCGAATCCGGCTCGGCGCGATGCGATTGGTGAACGCGTTCAGCTACCCCATTACTGTTTGCGGGTAAACCGACCATATAATAGCGAAAAAAGCCGAAAAATGAAAAAATTATCTCTGCCTGTTTGCTGGTTCAGTTGATTGTAGTGAAGAGTAATACTAATAAGTGAAATATGCCGCCGAAGACAAGTGGGAAGGCCGCCAAGAAGTCTGGCAAGGCTCAGAAGAACATCTCCAAGACTGACAAAAAGAAGAAGAAGCACAAGAGGAAGGAGAGCTACGCCATCTACATCTACAAGGTGCTGAAGCAGGTGCACCCCGACACTGGGATATCCAGCAAGGCGATGTCTATCATGAACTCTTTCGTGAATGACATATTCGAGCGCATCGCTGCCGAGGCGTCCCGTTTGGCCCACTACAACAAGCGATCCACTATCACCTCGAGGGAGGTGCAGACGTCCGTGAGGCTACTCCTGCCCGGCGAGCTCGCGAAGCACGCAGTCAGCGAGGGCACGAAGGCCGTCACCAAGTACACCAGCTCCAAGTAAACTGTGATTTTGTTTGTGTGTCGTGTCGCGTATGATGTGTGTTGATGTCCGTCGCGTTCCGTTTGTTGTAAGTTTTGTTTTAATCCGTGCAATGTTGCGGAGAAGCATAATTTACTACCGCGGCATCGGGCACACACATGTACCTCTACAGTGCGTGCAACAAAGAAAATTCATTCAAGAAAAAGGCCCTTTTCAGGGCCACAATATCTATCTGTTTGCTTACGTGTTTCTTGATAATCCCACCGACGACTGTGTCCGATTTCGTATATATATAATAATAACTATTGATTATTTAGTACAATACGCACCATATGTATATACATATGTGTGTATGCAGGTAATTTTTGATGTGTGTGTGTGTGAGAGAGAGTGACATATTTGGTCATACATAAATTATTGTATATTAAATTAATAAAATTAACGTACATACATATTTATTTATAACTATCATTCATTCATAACGAACCGACCGACAGGGGGCGTGCAAGTACCACTGTACGTATGCGAGCAAGAGGCGACAACAGCGTGTCGTGTCGTGTCGGTATATAAAAACGCGCTCTAAAAATGTTCACCTCACTCGAGTTCAGTTGCTACTCGCGTGAGGTTGTCCGTCGCGTCTTATTCGTGTGTCAGTTCAGTTAGTTGTTTTGTTTGTTTGTTGGTGAAATGGCTCGTACCAAGCAAACGGCCCGTAAATCTACCGGTGGTAAGGCACCCCGGAAACAGCTCGCCACCAAGGCGGCTCGCAAGAGCGCTCCTGCTACGGGTGGTGTCAAGAAACCTCATCGTTACAGGCCAGGAACGGTAGCACTCCGCGAGATCCGTCGTTACCAGAAGAGTACAGAGCTCCTGATCCGTAAGCTGCCCTTCCAGCGTCTCGTGCGTGAGATCGCTCAAGATTTCAAGACGGATCTTCGTTTCCAGAGTTCAGCCGTTATGGCTCTCCAGGAGGCCAGCGAGGCGTACCTGGTAGGCCTCTTCGAAGACACCAATCTGTGCGCGATCCACGCCAAACGTGTCACCATCATGCCCAAGGACATTCAGCTGGCACGCAGGATCAGAGGCGAACGCGCTTAGATTTTCCTACTTCCACATCAGGATGGATGGATCGTTGTGTGTGTACGTGTGTGTGTGTGTGTGTGTGTGTGTACTGTGTGGTGTACTGATATATGTTTTATTATCGTCATTATACCGTCTGCCTGCACTACGCGCGACACGACACGCACCTAGCAATCCGTTCGTTTTAACAATCAAAAGGCCCTTTTCAGGGCCACACATGATTCAGAATAAGAAAGTAATATGTTTCTTGGTGCACACAAGAGTACATTACCGTATGTGTAACCAACCGCCCTGTCTATGTGTGCCTGCATATACATACATATTGGTATTTGGTGTACTGTGCTGTGATATGATACAGCTCTGCTTAGTTCAGACATAAACAAGACATTATATTGACTAGCTAGCTACCTACCTATATTACATATTTAATGATTTGATTATGTATGTGTCAAAAATAAATATATATACCTACATAATATTATACAATATTTGTGTGTGTGGTGAATTGATGCGCGCGTACCGTCTCCCCACTCCCGGTTCGGCGCGCGTCGCTATAAAATCAGCATTTCAGTGTAAGCTCGTAGCATTCCGCGGCAGTTACTCTCCGCAAGAAAACGCGCGTTTGTTTAGAGTGTGTGTGTTTTTCTAAAGTTGTAAGAAAATGACCGGCCGCGGCAAGGGAGGAAAAGGCCTTGGAAAGGGGGAGCCAAACGTCACAGGAAGGTGCTTCGTGATAACATCCAGGGTATCACCAAACCGGCCATCCGTCGTTTGGCCCGCAGAGGCGGCGTCAAGCGTATCTCCGGCTTGATATACGAGGAGACACGGGGTGTACTCAAGGTGTTCCTCGAGAACGTGATCCGCGACGCGGTAACTTACACCGAACACGCGAAGAGGAAGACCGTCACCGCAATGGACGTCGTATACGCTCTCAAGCGCCAGGGCCGTACCCTCTACGGTTTCGGCGGTTAGACAGATGCGCCTTGACGCGTTGTTGTTGTTATTGATGTCATCTTCGCCATCGTCGTCATCGTGTGGTGTGTGTTAGTGAAGTGCGGTGCGGTGGTGGTGTAGTGTATGTGCCTTATTTATTTACATGTACCTACATATGTATGTAAATTGATTAGTAATACATACCCTACGCTTGTACTCGCGTCGCGTACTTCGCTGCGCTGCGTCCATTCGACGGCGACGGAGGGGAGCGGCATCAACGATTATTCAAAAAGGCCCTTTTCAGGGCCGCAAAAGATTCGTTTTTTTATTATTATAATCTACATAATAATATTATATATAACTGTTTCTAAGACTACGCGAGACATCGACCGACAAATTTCAATAAATAAATTGGCTGGCTGGAGAGAGTGGATTTTTAGGAGTAGGTAGGTACCTAGTTACCATTTGCAATAATCGAGTGGACTATTATTTAACTAAAATAAATAATTAGCCACCAATTCCAAGGTAGGTGCTTAGCTAGTATATAAATACGTAACGGTTGCGAGTCACTTTTAGGTAGCTAGCTAGCTGTACTGCACCTAGGCAGTCAGCAGAATTCGTAACGTCGGCCTTACACATGATACCTAATTACAACAAAATTGTTGCATGTACCTAGGTACATGTGTACTTAATAAAATAATAAAACTCTGAGCACAGCAGACGCAATATATGCTGTACACGCCAATTGCTCGCTCTCTGCTGCTAGCCGAAGAGAGAGAAGCGGCTCCCTCGTGTTTTACGACCCTAGATTTGGCAGGGTTTAATATGGTCTATATATTGATGGACAGTAGCGAAACATTAACACGCGAGGAGCTCGATATCTTAGCTTTCGCCGTGAAAACGCGATTTGGTCAGTTAATTACGTTTTATAGAGAAATAACAGTTTTGAACGCGACCCGGGCTGTTCGCGATATATTACTGCCAAAATAAACGCCTCCACAGTACGATCAGGACAGCGGGCGACCTCACTAGTTGGGCGGTGTTGTAGGTGAACTCAAAAATATTCATTATAACAATCCATTTTGTATATTGATGACGCTATAATTATTAAAAATATATTTATTCTGACCTTATGTAGTGAAAAGTTGGAAGTTCTCGTATGAGAAAACGTCGCGCGGCACACAGGTTTGCGTTACGGTAAATTCCAATGTGGGCGAAATGTTCCAAATCGTCTAGTTAGTATCGTTTACCTATAATTTTCTGCTTGCTTGTTCGCTTGCTTGCTAGCCAGCCAGCCAGTGTGTGAACGTACTTACTTGTGTTTTCTAATAATAAATTGTGTGTGGTGTGAATATGGCAGACACAGCTGTAGCATCCGAGGCACCAGCGCCAGCGACGCCGGCGAAGAAGCAACCCAAGGCGTCCGCTGCCGCAGGCGGCGTGAAGAAGGCTAAAGCCAAGCCGACTCACCCCAAAACTTCCGAGATGGTGAACAATGCTATTAAAGAACTGAAGGAGAGGAGCGGATCGTCCCTTCAAGCGATCAAGAAATACATCGCCGCCCAATACAAAGTCGACGCTGAGAAATTGGCACCGTTCATTAGGAAGTATCTGAAGAGCGCTGTCGAATCTGGTGCCCTCATACAGACCAAGGGCAAAGGAGCGTCGGGCTCGTTCAAATTGGAATCCAAATCTGCATCGTCGAAGAAACCTACAGCGGCCGGTTCGAAGAAATCCGCGTCGTCTGCGTCGGCTAAATCGAGGAAGGGTTCGGCCGCCACCGCCGCAGCCGCCGCGTCAAAGTCCAAGAAGGGAGCCGCCTCCTCGTCGGCGTCGTCGCCCTCCAAGGGTAAGGCTGCGTCCTCCGCCGCAACTAAAGATAAGAGAGCGGCGGCCGCCAAGAAGAAGCCCGCCGCTAAGAAAGCGACCGCACCGACGAAGGCGAAGGCTGCCGCAGCGCCCAAGGCGAAGAAGACCGCTAAACCGCCAACTAAGAAGCCGAAGGCGCCTAAACCGAAGAAGGCGGCGGCCACACCTAAAAAGGCCGCAGCGAAGAAGACTGCCGCGTCCAAGAAGTAATCACTCCCTGTCGTCCGTCGTCGTTGTTGTCTCAGCTGTGTTAGGTATGTTGTTTGTATGTTACAACGTAAACCAACCACCATCACCACGGCGACAGCATCGACAAAATAAAAAAGACTGCGAGGGATTCGGCTCACGTGCCCAGCCCAGTGTATGTATGGATGGATCGCAACCGTTCCACGCCTAGCAAAAAGCCCTTTTCAGGGCTAACAAATTATTCTGTGAATTGTTTTTAGCACAGTTTCTTGACGACAATATTAAGTACGACGTACCGACCGTGTGTATATCATTACATATGTATGTTATTTATTTATTTATTATTATTATGGAATTTTGCAACCAGCATATTATTATCTTCAACTTAATCCGACTGAGTATGTATTTCATTCAATATGTACATACACATAAATACACAATTACTAATATGTACTACAAAATTTTAATCGCACTTCGCCACCGCTCTGTCAACGTTCGCCCCACTCTTGAATGTTGAAGTCATCGTTCATTGGACGTTTCTTTTATAATATAACGCGTCTGCGAGTTAATTTTTTTAAGTTTATACGCGCTCCCTCTAGCCGCGGTTGTCTGTCTGTCTGTCGTGTGTGTGATTATTTAAATTTCTTTAAAATGTCTGGACGCGGTAAAGGTGGCAAAGTCAAGGGAAAGGCGAAGTCCCGCTCGAACCGTGCCGGTCTCCAATTCCCCGTGGGCCGTATCCATAGGCTCCTACGCAAGGGTAACTATGCCGAGCGTGTCGGCGCTGGCGCTCCTGTTTACCTCGCCGCTGTCATGGAGTACCTCGCCGCTGAAGTTCTGGAGTTGGCGGGGAACGCTGCGAGAGACAACAAGAAGACCAGGATCATACCGAGACATCTCCAGCTGGCCATCCGCAATGACGAGGAGCTGAACAAACTGCTATCCGGAGTCACCATCGCCCAGGGTGGTGTGCTGCCCAACATCCAGGCGGTGCTCCTGCCCAAGAAGACGGAGAAGAAGGCGTAAATTGTCCGCCCTCCTCCGCCTCCACATGCACATCTGTCAGTCTCCGTTTGATTGATTGCTGCACACGCACATTCTGTACGGATTACGGATTGTTATGCATGTTAAGGTATGGATGGAATGATGGACACTTTCACGTCGTCGTCGAATTTCTTCTTGTATTAAAAACGCGCGAACGTGCGAACAAAGAAAAAGGCCCTTTTCAGGGCCGCAACATAATTCAGTGCACCGAATGTCTGTTTCTATTGATCGACTTGAGTTGATGCACTCTCACCATAATATTTTTTTTTTTTTTTATGTTTTATGTTTTAATCCGATCCTATTATTCGATAATAATAATAATAATATTATAAATGCGATAGTGCGTTTGTTTGTTCGTTTGTTACCTCATCAAGCTTCGAACCAATCTTCCTGGAATTTCGCATACGCATAGTTAGAAGGACATAGTAAATTCACGCGGGCAAAAGCTAGTACATTATAAAAGAGTCTTAATTAACTAGGTACATAATAAAAGAAAAATGTCTCCCAAATCATCATAGTTTTGATTCGTTTTACTTACTCTACGTTAGCCGGGCTGGCCGGGGGGAGAGGAGAGAGGGGGAGGGGGGGGGGGATGTCAATTTATATACGTATGCCGGAATCGAATCCGGCTCGGCGCGATGCGATTGGTGAACGCGTTCAGCTACCCCATTACTGTTTGCGGGTAAACCGACCATATAATAGCGAAAAAAGCCGAAAAATGAAAAAATTATCTCTGCCTGTTTGCTGGTTCAGTTGATTGTAGTGAAGAGTAATACTAATAAGTGAAATATGCCGCCGAAGACAAGTGGGAAGGCCGCCAAGAAGTCTGGCAAGGCTCAGAAGAACATCTCCAAGACTGACAAAAAGAAGAAGAAGCACAAGAGGAAGGAGAGCTACGCCATCTACATCTACAAGGTGCTGAAGCAGGTGCACCCCGACACTGGGATATCCAGCAAGGCGATGTCTATCATGAACTCTTTCGTGAATGACATATTCGAGCGCATCGCTGCCGAGGCGTCCCGTTTGGCCCACTACAACAAGCGATCCACTATCACCTCGAGGGAGGTGCAGACGTCCGTGAGGCTACTCCTGCCCGGCGAGCTCGCGAAGCACGCAGTCAGCGAGGGCACGAAGGCCGTCACCAAGTACACCAGCTCCAAGTAAACTGTGATTTTGTTTGTGTGTCGTGTCGCGTATGATGTGTGTTGATGTCCGTCGCGTTCCGTTTGTTGTAAGTTTTGTTTTAATCCGTGCAATGTTGCGGAGAAGCATAATTTACTACCGCGGCATCGGGCACACACATGTACCTCTACAGTGCGTGCAACAAAGAAAATTCATTCAAGAAAAAGGCCCTTTTCAGGGCCACAATATCTATCTGTTTGCTTACGTGTTTCTTGATAATCCCACCGACGACTGTGTCCGATTTCGTATATATATAATAATAACTATTGATTATTTAGTACAATACGCACCATATGTGTGTATGCAGGTAATTTTTGATGTGTGTGTGTGTGAGAGAGAGTGACATATTTGGTCATACATAAATTATTGTATATTAAATTAATAAAATTAACGTACATACATATTTATTTATAACTATCATTCATTCATAACGAACCGACCGACAGGGGGCGTGCAAGTACCACTGTACGTATGCGAGCAAGAGGCGACAACAGCGTGTCGTGTCGTGTCGGTATATAAAAACGCGCTCTAAAAATGTTCACCTCACTCGAGTTCAGTTGCTACTCGCGTGAGGTTGTCCGTCGCGTCTTATTCGTGTGTCAGTTCAGTTAGTTGTTTTGTTTGTTTGTTGGTGAAATGGCTCGTACCAAGCAAACGGCCCGTAAATCTACCGGTGGTAAGGCACCCCGGAAACAGCTCGCCACCAAGGCGGCTCGCAAGAGCGCTCCTGCTACGGGTGGTGTCAAGAAACCTCATCGTTACAGGCCAGGAACGGTAGCACTCCGCGAGATCCGTCGTTACCAGAAGAGTACAGAGCTCCTGATCCGTAAGCTGCCCTTCCAGCGTCTCGTGCGTGAGATCGCTCAAGATTTCAAGACGGATCTTCGTTTCCAGAGTTCAGCCGTTATGGCTCTCCAGGAGGCCAGCGAGGCGTACCTGGTAGGCCTCTTCGAAGACACCAATCTGTGCGCGATCCACGCCAAACGTGTCACCATCATGCCCAAGGACATTCAGCTGGCACGCAGGATCAGAGGCGAACGCGCTTAGATTTTCCTACTTCCACATCAGGATGGATGGATCGTTGTGTGTGTACTGTACTGTGTGGTGTACTGATATATGTTTTATTATCGTCATTATACCGTCTGCCTGCACTACGCGCGACACGACACGCACCTAGCAATCCGTTCGTTTTAACAATCAAAAGGCCCTTTTCAGGGCCACACATGATTCAGAATAAGAAAGTAATATGTTTCTTGGTGCACACAAGAGTACATTACCGTATGTGTAACCAACCGCCCTGTCTATGTGTGCCTGCATATACATACATATTGGTATTTGGTGTACTGTGCTGTGATATGATACAGCTCTGCTTAGTTCAGACATAAACAAGACATTATATTGACTAGCTAGCTACCTACCTATATTACATATTTAATGATTTGATTATGTATGTGTCAAAAATAAATATATATACCTACATAATATTATACAATATTTGTGTGTGTGGTGAATTGATGCGCGCGTACCGTCTCCCCACTCCCGGTTCGGCGCGCGTCGCTATAAAATCAGCATTTCAGTGTAAGCTCGTAGCATTCCGCGGCAGTTACTCTCCGCAAGAAAACGCGCGTTTGTTTAGAGTGTGTGTGTTTTTCTAAAGTTGTAAGAAAATGACCGGCCGCGGCAAGGGAGGAAAAGGCCTTGGAAAGGGGGAGCCAAACGTCACAGGAAGGTGCTTCGTGATAACATCCAGGGTATCACCAAACCGGCCATCCGTCGTTTGGCCCGCAGAGGCGGCGTCAAGCGTATCTCCGGCTTGATATACGAGGAGACACGGGGTGTACTCAAGGTGTTCCTCGAGAACGTGATCCGCGACGCGGTAACTTACACCGAACACGCGAAGAGGAAGACCGTCACCGCAATGGACGTCGTATACGCTCTCAAGCGCCAGGGCCGTACCCTCTACGGTTTCGGCGGTTAGACAGATGCGCCTTGACGCGTTGTTGTTGTTATTGATGTCATCTTCGCCATCGTCGTCATCGTGTGGTGTGTGTTAGTGAAGTGCGGTGCGGTGGTGGTGTAGTGTATGTGCCTTATTTATTTACATGTACCTACATATGTATGTAAATTGATTAGTAATACATACCCTACGCTTGTACTCGCGTCGCGTACTTCGCTGCGCTGCGTCCATTCGACGGCGACGGAGGGGAGCGGCATCAACGATTATTCAAAAAGGCCCTTTTCAGGGCCGCAAAAGATTCGTTTTTTTTTATTATTATAATCTACATAATAATATTATATATAACTGTTTCTAAGACTACGCGAGACATCGACCGACAAATTTCAATAAATAAATTGGCTGGCTGGAGAGAGTGGATTTTTAGGAGTAGGTAGGTACCTAGTTACCATTTGCAATAATCGAGTGGACTATTATTTAACTAAAATAAATAATTAGCCACCAATTCCAAGGTAGGTGCTTAGCTAGTATATAAATACGTAACGGTTGCGAGTCACTTTTAGGTAGCTAGCTAGCTGTACTGCACCTAGGCAGTCAGCAGAATTCGTAACGTCGGCCTTACACATGATACCTAATTACAACAAAATTGTTGCATGTACCTAGGTACATGTGTACTTAATAAAATAATAAAACTCTGAGCACAGCAGACGCAATATATGCTGTACACGCCAATTGCTCGCTCTCTGCTGCTAGCCGAAGAGAGAGAAGCGGCTCCCTCGTGTTTTACGACCCTAGATTTGGCAGGGTTTAATATGGTCTATATATTGATGGACAGTAGCGAAACATTAACACGCGAGGAGCTCGATATCTTAGCTTTCGCCGTGAAAACGCGATTTGGTCAGTTAATTACGTTTTATAGAGAAATAACAGTTTTGAACGCGACCCGGGCTGTTCGCGATATATTACTGCCAAAATAAACGCCTCCACAGTACGATCAGGACAGCGGGCGACCTCACTAGTTGGGCGGTGTTGTAGGTGAACTCAAAAATATTCATTATAACAATCCATTTTGTATATTGATGACGCTATAATTATTAAAAATATATTTATTCTGACCTTATGTAGTGAAAAGTTGGAAGTTCTCGTATGAGAAAACGTCGCGCGGCACACAGGTTTGCGTTACGGTAAATTCCAATGTGGGCGAAATGTTCCAAATCGTCTAGTTAGTATCGTTTACCTATAATTTTCTGCTTGCTTGTTCGCTTGCTTGCTAGCCAGCCAGCCAGTGTGTGAACGTACTTACTTGTGTTTTCTAATAATAAATTGTGTGTGGTGTGAATATGGCAGACACAGCTGTAGCATCCGAGGCACCAGCGCCAGCGACGCCGGCGAAGAAGCAACCCAAGGCGTCCGCTGCCGCAGGCGGCGTGAAGAAGGCTAAAGCCAAGCCGACTCACCCCAAAACTTCCGAGATGGTGAACAATGCTATTAAAGAACTGAAGGAGAGGAGCGGATCGTCCCTTCAAGCGATCAAGAAATACATCGCCGCCCAATACAAAGTCGACGCTGAGAAATTGGCACCGTTCATTAGGAAGTATCTGAAGAGCGCTGTCGAATCTGGTGCCCTCATACAGACCAAGGGCAAAGGAGCGTCGGGCTCGTTCAAATTGGAATCCAAATCTGCATCGTCGAAGAAACCTACAGCGGCCGGTTCGAAGAAATCCGCGTCGTCTGCGTCGGCTAAATCGAGGAAGGGTTCGGCCGCCACCGCCGCAGCCGCCGCGTCAAAGTCCAAGAAGGGAGCCGCCTCCTCGTCGGCGTCGTCGCCCTCCAAGGGTAAGGCTGCGTCCTCCGCCGCAACTAAAGATAAGAGAGCGGCGGCCGCCAAGAAGAAGCCCGCCGCTAAGAAAGCGACCGCACCGACGAAGGCGAAGGCTGCCGCAGCGCCCAAGGCGAAGAAGACCGCTAAACCGCCAACTAAGAAGCCGAAGGCGCCTAAACCGAAGAAGGCGGCGGCCACACCTAAAAAGGCCGCAGCGAAGAAGACTGCCGCGTCCAAGAAGTAATCACTCCCTGTCGTCCGTCGTCGTTGTTGTCTCAGCTGTGTTAGGTATGTTGTTTGTATGTTACAACGTAAACCAACCACCATCACCACGGCGACAGCATCGACAAAATAAAAAAGACTGCGAGGGATTCGGCTCACGTGCCCAGCCCAGTGTATGTATGGATGGATCGCAACCGTTCCACGCCTAGCAAAAAGCCCTTTTCAGGGCTAACAAATTATTCTGTGAATTGTTTTTAGCACAGTTTCTTGACGACAATATTAAGTACGACGTACCGACCGTGTGTATATCATTACATATGTATGTTATTTATTTATTTATTATTATTATGGAATTTTGCAACCAGCATATTATTATCTTCAACTTAATCCGACTGAGTATGTATTTCATTCAATATGTACATACACATAAATACACAATTACTAATATGTACTACAAAATTTTAATCGCACTTCGCCACCGCTCTGTCAACGTTCGCCCCACTCTTGAATGTTGAAGTCATCGTTCATTGGACGTTTCTTTTATAATATAACGCGTCTGCGAGTTAATTTTTTTAAGTTTATACGCGCTCCCTCTAGCCGCGGTTGTCTGTCTGTCTGTCGTGTGTGTGATTATTTAAATTTCTTTAAAATGTCTGGACGCGGTAAAGGTGGCAAAGTCAAGGGAAAGGCGAAGTCCCGCTCGAACCGTGCCGGTCTCCAATTCCCCGTGGGCCGTATCCATAGGCTCCTACGCAAGGGTAACTATGCCGAGCGTGTCGGCGCTGGCGCTCCTGTTTACCTCGCCGCTGTCATGGAGTACCTCGCCGCTGAAGTTCTGGAGTTGGCGGGGAACGCTGCGAGAGACAACAAGAAGACCAGGATCATACCGAGACATCTCCAGCTGGCCATCCGCAATGACGAGGAGCTGAACAAACTGCTATCCGGAGTCACCATCGCCCAGGGTGGTGTGCTGCCCAACATCCAGGCGGTGCTCCTGCCCAAGAAGACGGAGAAGAAGGCGTAAATTGTCCGCCCTCCTCCGCCTCCACATGCACATCTGTCAGTCTCCGTTTGATTGATTGCTGCACACGCACATTCTGTACGGATTACGGATTGTTATGCATGTTAAGGTATGGATGGAATGATGGACACTTTCACGTCGTCGTCGAATTTCTTCTTGTATTAAAAACGCGCGAACGTGCGAACAAAGAAAAAGGCCCTTTTCAGGGCCGCAACATAATTCAGTGCACCGAATGTCTGTTTCTATTGATCGACTTGAGTTGATGCACTCTCACCATAATATTTTTTTTTTTTTTATGTTTTAATCCGATCCTATTATTCGATAATAATAATAATAATATTATAAATGCGATAGTGCGTTTGTTTGTTCGTTTGTTACCTCATCAAGCTTCGAACCAATCTTCCTGGAATTTCGCATACGCATAGTTAGAAGGACATAGTAAATTCACGCGGGCAAAAGCTAGTACATTATAAAAGAGTCTTAATTAACTAGGTACATAATAAAAGAAAAATGTCTCCCAAATCATCATAGTTTTGATTCGTTTTACTTACTCTACGTTAGCCGGGCTGGCCGGGGGGAGAGGAGAGAGGGGGAGGGGGGGGGGGGGGATGTCAATTTATATACGTATGCCGGAATCGAATCCGGCTCGGCGCGATGCGATTGGTGAACGCGTTCAGCTACCCCATTACTGTTTGCGGGTAAACCGACCATATAATAGCGAAAAAAGCCGAAAAATGAAAAAATTATCTCTGCCTGTTTGCTGGTTCAGTTGATTGTAGTGAAGAGTAATACTAATAAGTGAAATATGCCGCCGAAGACAAGTGGGAAGGCCGCCAAGAAGTCTGGCAAGGCTCAGAAGAACATCTCCAAGACTGACAAAAAGAAGAAGAAGCACAAGAGGAAGGAGAGCTACGCCATCTACATCTACAAGGTGCTGAAGCAGGTGCACCCCGACACTGGGATATCCAGCAAGGCGATGTCTATCATGAACTCTTTCGTGAATGACATATTCGAGCGCATCGCTGCCGAGGCGTCCCGTTTGGCCCACTACAACAAGCGATCCACTATCACCTCGAGGGAGGTGCAGACGTCCGTGAGGCTACTCCTGCCCGGCGAGCTCGCGAAGCACGCAGTCAGCGAGGGCACGAAGGCCGTCACCAAGTACACCAGCTCCAAGTAAACTGTGATTTTGTTTGTGTGTCGTGTCGCGTATGATGTGTGTTGATGTCCGTCGCGTTCCGTTTGTTGTAAGTTTTGTTTTAATCCGTGCAATGTTGCGGAGAAGCATAATTTACTACCGCGGCATCGGGCACACACATGTACCTCTACAGTGCGTGCAACAAAGAAAATTCATTCAAGAAAAAGGCCCTTTTCAGGGCCACAATATCTATCTGTTTGCTTACGTGTTTCTTGATAATCCCACCGACGACTGTGTCCGATTTCGTATATATATAATAATAACTATTGATTATTTAGTACAATACGCACCATATGTGTGTATGCAGGTAATTTTTGATGTGTGTGTGTGTGAGAGAGAGTGACATATTTGGTCATACATAAATTATTGTATATTAAATTAATAAAATTAACGTACATACATATTTATTTATAACTATCATTCATTCATAACGAACCGACCGACAGGGGGCGTGCAAGTACCACTGTACGTATGCGAGCAAGAGGCGACAACAGCGTGTCGTGTCGTGTCGGTATATAAAAACGCGCTCTAAAAATGTTCACCTCACTCGAGTTCAGTTGCTACTCGCGTGAGGTTGTCCGTCGCGTCTTATTCGTGTGTCAGTTCAGTTAGTTGTTTTGTTTGTTTGTTGGTGAAATGGCTCGTACCAAGCAAACGGCCCGTAAATCTACCGGTGGTAAGGCACCCCGGAAACAGCTCGCCACCAAGGCGGCTCGCAAGAGCGCTCCTGCTACGGGTGGTGTCAAGAAACCTCATCGTTACAGGCCAGGAACGGTAGCACTCCGCGAGATCCGTCGTTACCAGAAGAGTACAGAGCTCCTGATCCGTAAGCTGCCCTTCCAGCGTCTCGTGCGTGAGATCGCTCAAGATTTCAAGACGGATCTTCGTTTCCAGAGTTCAGCCGTTATGGCTCTCCAGGAGGCCAGCGAGGCGTACCTGGTAGGCCTCTTCGAAGACACCAATCTGTGCGCGATCCACGCCAAACGTGTCACCATCATGCCCAAGGACATTCAGCTGGCACGCAGGATCAGAGGCGAACGCGCTTAGATTTTCCTACTTCCACATCAGGATGGATGGATCGTTGTGTGTGTACTGTACTGTGTGGTGTACTGATATATGTTTTATTATCGTCATTATACCGTCTGCCTGCACTACGCGCGACACGACACGCACCTAGCAATCCGTTCGTTTTAACAATCAAAAGGCCCTTTTCAGGGCCACACATGATTCAGAATAAGAAAGTAATATGTTTCTTGGTGCACACAAGAGTACATTACCGTATGTGTAACCAACCGCCCTGTCTATGTGTGCCTGCATATACATACATATTGGTATTTGGTGTACTGTGCTGTGATATGATACAGCTCTGCTTAGTTCAGACATAAACAAGACATTATATTGACTAGCTAGCTACCTACCTATATTACATATTTAATGATTTGATTATGTATGTGTCAAAAATAAATATATATACCTACATAATATTATACAATATTTGTGTGTGTGGTGAATTGATGCGCGCGTACCGTCTCCCCACTCCCGGTTCGGCGCGCGTCGCTATAAAATCAGCATTTCAGTGTAAGCTCGTAGCATTCCGCGGCAGTTACTCTCCGCAAGAAAACGCGCGTTTGTTTAGAGTGTGTGTGTTTTTCTAAAGTTGTAAGAAAATGACCGGCCGCGGCAAGGGAGGAAAAGGCCTTGGAAAGGTGGGAGCCAAACGTCACAGGAAGGTGCTTCGTGATAACATCCAGGGTATCACCAAACCGGCCATCCGTCGTTTGGCCCGCAGAGGCGGCGTCAAGCGTATCTCCGGCTTGATATACGAGGAGACACGGGGTGTACTCAAGGTGTTCCTCGAGAACGTGATCCGCGACGCGGTAACTTACACCGAACACGCGAAGAGGAAGACCGTCACCGCAATGGACGTCGTATACGCTCTCAAGCGCCAGGGCCGTACCCTCTACGGTTTCGGCGGTTAGACAGATGCGCCTTGACGCGTTGTTGTTGTTATTGATGTCATCTTCGCCATCGTCGTCATCGTGTGGTGTGTGTTAGTGAAGTGCGGTGCGGTGGTGGTGTAGTGTATGTGCCTTATTTATTTACATGTACCTACATATGTATGTAAATTGATTAGTAATACATACCCTACGCTTGTACTCGCGTCGCGTACTTCGCTGCGCTGCGTCCATTCGACGGCGACGGAGGGGAGCGGCATCAACGATTATTCAAAAAGGCCCTTTTCAGGGCCGCAAAAGATTCGTTTTTTTTTATTATTATAATCTACATAATAATATTATATATAACTGTTTCTAAGACTACGCGAGACATCGACCGACAAATTTCAATAAATAAATTGGCTGGCTGGAGAGAGTGGATTTTTAGGAGTAGGTAGGTACCTAGTTACCATTTGCAATAATCGAGTGGACTATTATTTAACTAAAATAAATAATTAGCCACCAATTCCAAGGTAGGTGCTTAGCTAGTATATAAATACGTAACGGTTGCGAGTCACTTTTAGGTAGCTAGCTAGCTGTACTGCACCTAGGCAGTCAGCAGAATTCGTAACGTCGGCCTTACACATGATACCTAATTACAACAAAATTGTTGCATGTACCTAGGTACATGTGTACTTAATAAAATAATAAAACTCTGAGCACAGCAGACGCAATATATGCTGTACACGCCAATTGCTCGCTCTCTGCTGCTAGCCGAAGAGAGAGAAGCGGCTCCCTCGTGTTTTACGACCCTAGATTTGGCAGGGTTTAATATGGTCTATATATTGATGGACAGTAGCGAAACATTAACACGCGAGGAGCTCGATATCTTAGCTTTCGCCGTGAAAACGCGATTTGGTCAGTTAATTACGTTTTATAGAGAAATAACAGTTTTGAACGCGACCCGGGCTGTTCGCGATATATTACTGCCAAAATAAACGCCTCCACAGTACGATCAGGACAGCGGGCGACCTCACTAGTTGGGCGGTGTTGTAGGTGAACTCAAAAATATTCATTATAACAATCCATTTTGTATATTGATGACGCTATAATTATTAAAAATATATTTATTCTGACCTTATGTAGTGAAAAGTTGGAAGTTCTCGTATGAGAAAACGTCGCGCGGCACACAGGTTTGCGTTACGGTAAATTCCAATGTGGGCGAAATGTTCCAAATCGTCTAGTTAGTATCGTTTACCTATAATTTTCTGCTTGCTTGTTCGCTTGCTTGCTAGCCAGCCAGCCAGTGTGTGAACGTACTTACTTGTGTTTTCTAATAATAAATTGTGTGTGGTGTGAATATGGCAGACACAGCTGTAGCATCCGAGGCACCAGCGCCAGCGACGCCGGCGAAGAAGCAACCCAAGGCGTCCGCTGCCGCAGGCGGCGTGAAGAAGGCTAAAGCCAAGCCGACTCACCCCAAAACTTCCGAGATGGTGAACAATGCTATTAAAGAACTGAAGGAGAGGAGCGGATCGTCCCTTCAAGCGATCAAGAAATACATCGCCGCCCAATACAAAGTCGACGCTGAGAAATTGGCACCGTTCATTAGGAAGTATCTGAAGAGCGCTGTCGAATCTGGTGCCCTCATACAGACCAAGGGCAAAGGAGCGTCGGGCTCGTTCAAATTGGAATCCAAATCTGCATCGTCGAAGAAACCTACAGCGGCCGGTTCGAAGAAATCCGCGTCGTCTGCGTCGGCTAAATCGAGGAAGGGTTCGGCCGCCACCGCCGCAGCCGCCGCGTCAAAGTCCAAGAAGGGAGCCGCCTCCTCGTCGGCGTCGTCGCCCTCCAAGGGTAAGGCTGCGTCCTCCGCCGCAACTAAAGATAAGAGAGCGGCGGCCGCCAAGAAGAAGCCCGCCGCTAAGAAAGCGACCGCACCGACGAAGGCGAAGGCTGCCGCAGCGCCCAAGGCGAAGAAGACCGCTAAACCGCCAACTAAGAAGCCGAAGGCGCCTAAACCGAAGAAGGCGGCGGCCACACCTAAAAAGGCCGCAGCGAAGAAGACTGCCGCGTCCAAGAAGTAATCACTCCCTGTCGTCCGTCGTCGTTGTTGTCTCAGCTGTGTTAGGTATGTTGTTTGTATGTTACAACGTAAACCAACCACCATCACCACGGCGACAGCATCGACAAAATAAAAAAGACTGCGAGGGATTCGGCTCACGTGCCCAGCCCAGTGTATGTATGGATGGATCGCAACCGTTCCACGCCTAGCAAAAAGCCCTTTTCAGGGCTAACAAATTATTCTGTGAATTGTTTTTAGCACAGTTTCTTGACGACAATATTAAGTACGACGTACCGACCGTGTGTATATCATTACATATGTATGTTATTTATTTATTTATTATTATTATGGAATTTTGCAACCAGCATATTATTATCTTCAACTTAATCCGACTGAGTATGTATTTCATTCAATATGTACATACACATAAATACACAATTACTAATATGTACTACAAAATTTTAATCGCACTTCGCCACCGCTCTGTCAACGTTCGCCCCACTCTTGAATGTTGAAGTCATCGTTCATTGGACGTTTCTTTTATAATATAACGCGTCTGCGAGTTAATTTTTTTAAGTTTATACGCGCTCCCTCTAGCCGCGGTTGTCTGTCTGTCTGTCGTGTGTGTGATTATTTAAATTTCTTTAAAATGTCTGGACGCGGTAAAGGTGGCAAAGTCAAGGGAAAGGCGAAGTCCCGCTCGAACCGTGCCGGTCTCCAATTCCCCGTGGGCCGTATCCATAGGCTCCTACGCAAGGGTAACTATGCCGAGCGTGTCGGCGCTGGCGCTCCTGTTTACCTCGCCGCTGTCATGGAGTACCTCGCCGCTGAAGTTCTGGAGTTGGCGGGGAACGCTGCGAGAGACAACAAGAAGACCAGGATCATACCGAGACATCTCCAGCTGGCCATCCGCAATGACGAGGAGCTGAACAAACTGCTATCCGGAGTCACCATCGCCCAGGGTGGTGTGCTGCCCAACATCCAGGCGGTGCTCCTGCCCAAGAAGACGGAGAAGAAGGCGTAAATTGTCCGCCCTCCTCCGCCTCCACATGCACATCTGTCAGTCTCCGTTTGATTGATTGCTGCACACGCACATTCTGTACGGATTACGGATTGTTATGCATGTTAAGGTATGGATGGAATGATGGACACTTTCACGTCGTCGTCGAATTTCTTCTTGTATTAAAAACGCGCGAACGTGCGAACAAAGAAAAAGGCCCTTTTCAGGGCCGCAACATAATTCAGTGCACCGAATGTCTGTTTCTATTGATCGACTTGAGTTGATGCACTCTCACCATAATATTTTTTTTTTTTTTTATGTTTTAATCCGATCCTATTATTCGATAATAATAATAATATTATAAATGCGATAGTGCGTTTGTTTGTTCGTTTGTTACCTCATCAAGCTTCGAACCAATCTTCCTGGAATTTCGCATACGCATAGTTAGAAGGACATAGTAAATTCACGCGGGCAAAAGCTAGTACATTATAAAAGAGTCTTAATTAACTAGGTACATAATAAAAGAAAAATGTCTCCCAAATCATCATAGTTTTGATTCGTTTTACTTACTCTACGTTAGCCGGGCTGGCCGGGGGGAGAGGAGAGAGGGGGAGGGGGGGGGGGGATGTCAATTTATATACGTATGCCGGAATCGAATCCGGCTCGGCGCGATGCGATTGGTGAACGCGTTCAGCTACCCCATTACTGTTTGCGGGTAAACCGACCATATAATAGCGAAAAAAGCCGAAAAATGAAAAAATTATCTCTGCCTGTTTGCTGGTTCAGTTGATTGTTTTGTTTGTTTGTTGGTGAAATGGCTCGTACCAAGCAAACGGCCCGTAAATCTACCGGTGGTAAGGCACCCCGGAAACAGCTCGCCACCAAGGCGGCTCGCAAGAGCGCTCCTGCTACGGGTGGTGTCAAGAAACCTCATCGTTACAGGCCAGGAACGGTAGCACTCCGCGAGATCCGTCGTTACCAGAAGAGTACAGAGCTCCTGATCCGTAAGCTGCCCTTCCAGCGTCTCGTGCGTGAGATCGCTCAAGATTTCAAGACGGATCTTCGTTTCCAGAGTTCAGCCGTTATGGCTCTCCAGGAGGCCAGCGAGGCGTACCTGGTAGGCCTCTTCGAAGACACCAATCTGTGCGCGATCCACGCCAAACGTGTCACCATCATGCCCAAGGACATTCAGCTGGCACGCAGGATCAGAGGCGAACGCGCTTAGATTTTCCTACTTCCACATCAGGATGGATGGATCGTTGTGTGTGTACTGTACTGTGTGGTGTACTGATATATGTTTTATTATCGTCATTATACCGTCTGCCTGCACTACGCGCGACACGACACGCACCTAGCAATCCGTTCGTTTTAACAATCAAAAGGCCCTTTTCAGGGCCACACATGATTCAGAATAAGAAAGTAATATGTTTCTTGGTGCACACAAGAGTACATTACCGTATGTGTAACCAACCGCCCTGTCTATGTGTGCCTGCATATACATACATATTGGTATTTGGTGTACTGTGCTGTGATATGATACAGCTCTGCTTAGTTCAGACATAAACAAGACATTATATTGACTAGCTAGCTACCTACCTATATTACATATTTAATGATTTGATTATGTATGTGTCAAAAATAAATATATATACCTACATAATATTATACAATATTTGTGTGTGTGGTGAATTGATGCGCGCGTACCGTCTCCCCACTCCCGGTTCGGCGCGCGTCGCTATAAAATCAGCATTTCAGTGTAAGCTCGTAGCATTCCGCGGCAGTTACTCTCCGCAAGAAAACGCGCGTTTGTTTAGAGTGTGTGTGTTTTTCTAAAGTTGTAAGAAAATGACCGGCCGCGGCAAGGGAGGAAAAGGCCTTGGAAAGGGGGGAGCCAAACGTCACAGGAAGGTGCTTCGTGATAACATCCAGGGTATCACCAAACCGGCCATCCGTCGTTTGGCCCGCAGAGGCGGCGTCAAGCGTATCTCCGGCTTGATATACGAGGAGACACGGGGTGTACTCAAGGTGTTCCTCGAGAACGTGATCCGCGACGCGGTAACTTACACCGAACACGCGAAGAGGAAGACCGTCACCGCAATGGACGTCGTATACGCTCTCAAGCGCCAGGGCCGTACCCTCTACGGTTTCGGCGGTTAGACAGATGCGCCTTGACGCGTTGTTGTTGTTATTGATGTCATCTTCGCCATCGTCGTCATCGTGTGGTGTGTGTTAGTGAAGTGCGGTGCGGTGGTGGTGTAGTGTATGTGCCTTATTTATTTACATGTACCTACATATGTATGTAAATTGATTAGTAATACATACCCTACGCTTGTACTCGCGTCGCGTACTTCGCTGCGCTGCGTCCATTCGACGGCGACGGAGGGGAGCGGCATCAACGATTATTCAAAAAGGCCCTTTTCAGGGCCGCAAAAGATTCGTTTTTTTTTATTATTATAATCTACATAATAATATTATATATAACTGTTTCTAAGACTACGCGAGACATCGACCGACAAATTTCAATAAATAAATTGGCTGGCTGGAGAGAGTGGATTTTTAGGAGTAGGTAGGTACCTAGTTACCATTTGCAATAATCGAGTGGACTATTATTTAACTAAAATAAATAATTAGCCACCAATTCCAAGGTAGGTGCTTAGCTAGTATATAAATACGTAACGGTTGCGAGTCACTTTTAGGTAGCTAGCTAGCTGTACTGCACCTAGGCAGTCAGCAGAATTCGTAACGTCGGCCTTACACATGATACCTAATTACAACAAAATTGTTGCATGTACCTAGGTACATGTGTACTTAATAAAATAATAAAACTCTGAGCACAGCAGACGCAATATATGCTGTACACGCCAATTGCTCGCTCTCTGCTGCTAGCCGAAGAGAGAGAAGCGGCTCCCTCGTGTTTTACGACCCTAGATTTGGCAGGGTTTAATATGGTCTATATATTGATGGACAGTAGCGAAACATTAACACGCGAGGAGCTCGATATCTTAGCTTTCGCCGTGAAAACGCGATTTGGTCAGTTAATTACGTTTTATAGAGAAATAACAGTTTTGAACGCGACCCGGGCTGTTCGCGATATATTACTGCCAAAATAAACGCCTCCACAGTACGATCAGGACAGCGGGCGACCTCACTAGTTGGGCGGTGTTGTAGGTGAACTCAAAAATATTCATTATAACAATCCATTTTGTATATTGATGACGCTATAATTATTAAAAATATATTTATTCTGACCTTATGTAGTGAAAAGTTGGAAGTTCTCGTATGAGAAAACGTCGCGCGGCACACAGGTTTGCGTTACGGTAAATTCCAATGTGGGCGAAATGTTCCAAATCGTCTAGTTAGTATCGTTTACCTATAATTTTCTGCTTGCTTGTTCGCTTGCTTGCTAGCCAGCCAGCCAGTGTGTGAACGTACTTACTTGTGTTTTCTAATAATAAATTGTGTGTGGTGTGAATATGGCAGACACAGCTGTAGCATCCGAGGCACCAGCGCCAGCGACGCCGGCGAAGAAGCAACCCAAGGCGTCCGCTGCCGCAGGCGGCGTGAAGAAGGCTAAAGCCAAGCCGACTCACCCCAAAACTTCCGAGATGGTGAACAATGCTATTAAAGAACTGAAGGAGAGGAGCGGATCGTCCCTTCAAGCGATCAAGAAATACATCGCCGCCCAATACAAAGTCGACGCTGAGAAATTGGCACCGTTCATTAGGAAGTATCTGAAGAGCGCTGTCGAATCTGGTGCCCTCATACAGACCAAGGGCAAAGGAGCGTCGGGCTCGTTCAAATTGGAATCCAAATCTGCATCGTCGAAGAAACCTACAGCGGCCGGTTCGAAGAAATCCGCGTCGTCTGCGTCGGCTAAATCGAGGAAGGGTTCGGCCGCCACCGCCGCAGCCGCCGCGTCAAAGTCCAAGAAGGGAGCCGCCTCCTCGTCGGCGTCGTCGCCCTCCAAGGGTAAGGCTGCGTCCTCCGCCGCAACTAAAGATAAGAGAGCGGCGGCCGCCAAGAAGAAGCCCGCCGCTAAGAAAGCGACCGCACCGACGAAGGCGAAGGCTGCCGCAGCGCCCAAGGCGAAGAAGACCGCTAAACCGCCAACTAAGAAGCCGAAGGCGCCTAAACCGAAGAAGGCGGCGGCCACACCTAAAAAGGCCGCAGCGAAGAAGACTGCCGCGTCCAAGAAGTAATCACTCCCTGTCGTCCGTCGTCGTTGTTGTCTCAGCTGTGTTAGGTATGTTGTTTGTATGTTACAACGTAAACCAACCACCATCACCACGGCGACAGCATCGACAAAATAAAAAAGACTGCGAGGGATTCGGCTCACGTGCCCAGCCCAGTGTATGTATGGATGGATCGCAACCGTTCCACGCCTAGCAAAAAGCCCTTTTCAGGGCTAACAAATTATTCTGTGAATTGTTTTTAGCACAGTTTCTTGACGACAATATTAAGTACGACGTACCGACCGTGTGTATATCATTACATATGTATGTTATTTATTTATTTATTATTATTATGGAATTTTGCAACCAGCATATTATTATCTTCAACTTAATCCGACTGAGTATGTATTTCATTCAATATGTACATACACATAAATACACAATTACTAATATGTACTACAAAATTTTAATCGCACTTCGCCACCGCTCTGTCAACGTTCGCCCCACTCTTGAATGTTGAAGTCATCGTTCATTGGACGTTTCTTTTATAATATAACGCGTCTGCGAGTTAATTTTTTTAAGTTTATACGCGCTCCCTCTAGCCGCGGTTGTCTGTCTGTCTGTCGTGTGTGTGATTATTTAAATTTCTTTAAAATGTCTGGACGCGGTAAAGGTGGCAAAGTCAAGGGAAAGGCGAAGTCCCGCTCGAACCGTGCCGGTCTCCAATTCCCCGTGGGCCGTATCCATAGGCTCCTACGCAAGGGTAACTATGCCGAGCGTGTCGGCGCTGGCGCTCCTGTTTACCTCGCCGCTGTCATGGAGTACCTCGCCGCTGAAGTTCTGGAGTTGGCGGGGAACGCTGCGAGAGACAACAAGAAGACCAGGATCATACCGAGACATCTCCAGCTGGCCATCCGCAATGACGAGGAGCTGAACAAACTGCTATCCGGAGTCACCATCGCCCAGGGTGGTGTGCTGCCCAACATCCAGGCGGTGCTCCTGCCCAAGAAGACGGAGAAGAAGGCGTAAATTGTCCGCCCTCCTCCGCCTCCACATGCACATCTGTCAGTCTCCGTTTGATTGATTGCTGCACACGCACATTCTGTACGGATTACGGATTGTTATGCATGTTAAGGTATGGATGGAATGATGGACACTTTCACGTCGTCGTCGAATTTCTTCTTGTATTAAAAACGCGCGAACGTGCGAACAAAGAAAAAGGCCCTTTTCAGGGCCGCAACATAATTCAGTGCACCGAATGTCTGTTTCTATTGATCGACTTGAGTTGATGCACTCTCACCATAATATTTTTTTTTTTTTTTTTTTATGTTTTAATCCGATCCTATTATTCGATAATAATAATAATAATATTATAAATGCGATAGTGCGTTTGTTTGTTCGTTTGTTACCTCATCAAGCTTCGAACCAATCTTCCTGGAATTTCGCATACGCATAGTTAGAAGGACATAGTAAATTCACGCGGGCAAAAGCTAGTACATTATAAAAGAGTCTTAATTAACTAGGTACATAATAAAAGAAAAATGTCTCCCAAATCATCATAGTTTTGATTCGTTTTACTTACTCTACGTTAGCCGGGCTGGCCGGGGGGAGAGGAGAGAGGGGGAGGGGGGGGGGGGGATGTCAATTTATATACGTATGCCGGAATCGAATCCGGCTCGGCGCGATGCGATTGGTGAACGCGTTCAGCTACCCCATTACTGTTTGCGGGTAAACCGACCATATAATAGCGAAAAAAGCCGAAAAATGAAAAAATTATCTCTGCCTGTTTGCTGGTTCAGTTGATTGTAGTGAAGAGTAATACTAATAAGTGAAATATGCCGCCGAAGACAAGTGGGAAGGCCGCCAAGAAGTCTGGCAAGGCTCAGAAGAACATCTCCAAGACTGACAAAAAGAAGAAGAAGCACAAGAGGAAGGAGAGCTACGCCATCTACATCTACAAGGTGCTGAAGCAGGTGCACCCCGACACTGGGATATCCAGCAAGGCGATGTCTATCATGAACTCTTTCGTGAATGACATATTCGAGCGCATCGCTGCCGAGGCGTCCCGTTTGGCCCACTACAACAAGCGATCCACTATCACCTCGAGGGAGGTGCAGACGTCCGTGAGGCTACTCCTGCCCGGCGAGCTCGCGAAGCACGCAGTCAGCGAGGGCACGAAGGCCGTCACCAAGTACACCAGCTCCAAGTAAACTGTGATTTTGTTTGTGTGTCGTGTCGCGTATGATGTGTGTTGATGTCCGTCGCGTTCCGTTTGTTGTAAGTTTTGTTTTAATCCGTGCAATGTTGCGGAGAAGCATAATTTACTACCGCGGCATCGGGCACACACATGTACCTCTACAGTGCGTGCAACAAAGAAAATTCATTCAAGAAAAAGGCCCTTTTCAGGGCCACAATATCTATCTGTTTGCTTACGTGTTTCTTGATAATCCCACCGACGACTGTGTCCGATTTCGTATATATATAATAATAACTATTGATTATTTAGTACAATACGCACCATATGTGTGTATGCAGGTAATTTTTGATGTGTGTGTGTGTGAGAGAGAGTGACATATTTGGTCATACATAAATTATTGTATATTAAATTAATAAAATTAACGTACATACATATTTATTTATAACTATCATTCATTCATAACGAACCGACCGACAGGGGGCGTGCAAGTACCACTGTACGTATGCGAGCAAGAGGCGACAACAGCGTGTCGTGTCGTGTCGGTATATAAAAACGCGCTCTAAAAATGTTCACCTCACTCGAGTTCAGTTGCTACTCGCGTGAGGTTGTCCGTCGCGTCTTATTCGTGTGTCAGTTCAGTTAGTTGTTTTGTTTGTTTGTTGGTGAAATGGCTCGTACCAAGCAAACGGCCCGTAAATCTACCGGTGGTAAGGCACCCCGGACACAGCTCGCCACCAAGGCGGCTCGCAAGAGCGCTCCTGCTACGGGTGGTGTCAAGAAACCTCATCGTTACAGGCCAGGAACGGTAGCACTCCGCGAGATCCGTCGTTACCAGAAGAGTACAGAGCTCCTGATCCGTAAGCTGCCCTTCCAGCGTCTCGTGCGTGAGATCGCTCAAGATTTCAAGACGGATCTTCGTTTCCAGAGTTCAGCCGTTATGGCTCTCCAGGAGGCCAGCGAGGCGTACCTGGTAGGCCTCTTCGAAGACACCAATCTGTGCGCGATCCACGCCAAACGTGTCACCATCATGCCCAAGGACATTCAGCTGGCACGCAGGATCAGAGGCGAACGCGCTTAGATTTTCCTACTTCCACATCAGGATGGATGGATCGTTGTGTGTGTACTGTACTGTGTGGTGTACTGATATATGTTTTATTATCGTCATTATACCGTCTGCCTGCACTACGCGCGACACGACACGCACCTAGCAATCCGTTCGTTTTAACAATCAAAGGCCCTTTTCAGGGCCACACATGATTCAGAATAAGAAAGTAATATGTTTCTTGGTGCACACAAGAGTACATTACCGTATGTGTAACCAACCGCCCTGTCTATGTGTGCCTGCATATACATACATATTGGTATTTGGTGTACTGTGCTGTGATATGATACAGCTCTGCTTAGTTCAGACATAAACAAGACATTATATTGACTAGCTAGCTACCTACCTATATTACATATTTAATGATTTGATTATGTATGTGTCAAAAATAAATATATATACCTACATAATATTATACAATATTTGTGTGTGTGGTGAATTGATGCGCGCGTACCGTCTCCCCACTCCCGGTTCGGCGCGCGTCGCTATAAAATCAGCATTTCAGTGTAAGCTCGTAGCATTCCGCGGCAGTTACTCTCCGCAAGAAAACGCGCGTTTGTTTAGAGTGTGTGTGTTTCTAAAGTTGTAAGAAAATGACCGGCCGCGGCAAGGGAGGAAAAGGCCTTGGAAAAGGGGGAGCCAAACGTCACAGGAAGGTGCTTCGTGATAACATCCAGGGTATCACCAAACCGGCCATCCGTCGTTTGGCCCGCAGAGGCGGCGTCAAGCGTATCTCCGGCTTGATATACGAGGAGACACGGGGTGTACTCAAGGTGTTCCTCGAGAACGTGATCCGCGACGCGGTAACTTACACCGAACACGCGAAGAGGAAGACCGTCACCGCAATGGACGTCGTATACGCTCTCAAGCGCCAGGGCCGTACCCTCTACGGTTTCGGCGGTTAGACAGATGCGCCTTGACGCGTTGTTGTTGTTATTGATGTCATCTTCGCCATCGTCGTCATCGTGTGGTGTGTGTTAGTGAAGTGCGGTGCGGTGGTGGTGTAGTGTATGTGCCTTATTTATTTACATGTACCTACATATGTATGTAAATTGATTAGTAATACATACCCTACGCTTGTACTCGCGTCGCGTACTTCGCTGCGCTGCGTCCATTCGACGGCGACGGAGGGGAGCGGCATCAACGATTATTCAAAAGGCCCTTTTCAGGGCCGCAAAAGATTCGTTTTTTTTTATTATTATAATCTACATAATAATATTATATATAACTGTTTCTAAGACTACGCGAGACATCGACCGACAAATTTCAATAAATAAATTGGCTGGCTGGAGAGAGTGGATTTTTAGGAGTAGGTAGGTACCTAGTTACCATTTGCAATAATCGAGTGGACTATTATTTAACTAAAATAAATAATTAGCCACCAATTCCAAGGTAGGTGCTTAGCTAGTATATAAATACGTAACGGTTGCGAGTCACTTTTAGGTAGCTAGCTAGCTGTACTGCACCTAGGCAGTCAGCAGAATTCGTAACGTCGGCCTTACACATGATACCTAATTACAACAAAATTGTTGCATGTACCTAGGTACATGTGTACTTAATAAAATAATAAAACTCTGAGCACAGCAGACGCAATATATGCTGTACACGCCAATTGCTCGCTCTCTGCTGCTAGCCGAAGAGAGAGAAGCGGCTCCCTCGTGTTTTACGACCCTAGATTTGGCAGGGTTTAATATGGTCTATATATTGATGGACAGTAGCGAAACATTAACACGCGAGGAGCTCGATATCTTAGCTTTCGCCGTGAAAACGCGATTTGGTCAGTTAATTACGTTTTATAGAGAAATAACAGTTTTGAACGCGACCCGGGCTGTTCGCGATATATTACTGCCAAAATAAACGCCTCCACAGTACGATCAGGACAGCGGGCGACCTCACTAGTTGGGCGGTGTTGTAGGTGAACTCAAAAATATTCATTATAACAATCCATTTTGTATATTGATGACGCTATAATTATTAAAAATATATTTATTCTGACCTTATGTAGTGAAAAGTTGGAAGTTCTCGTATGAGAAAACGTCGCGCGGCACACAGGTTTGCGTTACGGTAAATTCCAATGTGGGCGAAATGTTCCAAATCGTCTAGTTAGTATCGTTTACCTATAATTTTCTGCTTGCTTGTTCGCTTGCTTGCTAGCCAGCCAGCCAGTGTGTGAACGTACTTACTTGTGTTTTCTAATAATAAATTGTGTGTGGTGTGAATATGGCAGACACAGCTGTAGCATCCGAGGCACCAGCGCCAGCGACGCCGGCGAAGAAGCAACCCAAGGCGTCCGCTGCCGCAGGCGGCGTGAAGAAGGCTAAAGCCAAGCCGACTCACCCCAAAACTTCCGAGATGGTGAACAATGCTATTAAAGAACTGAAGGAGAGGAGCGGATCGTCCCTTCAAGCGATCAAGAAATACATCGCCGCCCAATACAAAGTCGACGCTGAGAAATTGGCACCGTTCATTAGGAAGTATCTGAAGAGCGCTGTCGAATCTGGTGCCCTCATACAGACCAAGGGCAAAGGAGCGTCGGGCTCGTTCAAATTGGAATCCAAATCTGCATCGTCGAAGAAACCTACAGCGGCCGGTTCGAAGAAATCCGCGTCGTCTGCGTCGGCTAAATCGAGGAAGGGTTCGGCCGCCACCGCCGCAGCCGCCGCGTCAAAGTCCAAGAAGGGAGCCGCCTCCTCGTCGGCGTCGTCGCCCTCCAAGGGTAAGGCTGCGTCCTCCGCCGCAACTAAAGATAAGAGAGCGGCGGCCGCCAAGAAGAAGCCCGCCGCTAAGAAAGCGACCGCACCGACGAAGGCGAAGGCTGCCGCAGCGCCCAAGGCGAAGAAGACCGCTAAACCGCCAACTAAGAAGCCGAAGGCGCCTAAACCGAAGAAGGCGGCGGCCACACCTAAAAAGGCCGCAGCGAAGAAGACTGCCGCGTCCAAGAAGTAATCACTCCCTGTCGTCCGTCGTCGTTGTTGTCTCAGCTGTGTTAGGTATGTTGTTTGTATGTTACAACGTAAACCAACCACCATCACCACGGCGACAGCATCGACAAAATAAAAAAGACTGCGAGGGATTCGGCTCACGTGCCCAGCCCAGTGTATGTATGGATGGATCGCAACCGTTCCACGCCTAGCAAAAAGCCCTTTTCAGGGCTAACAAATTATTCTGTGAATTGTTTTTAGCACAGTTTCTTGACGACAATATTAAGTACGACGTACCGACCGTGTGTATATCATTACATATGTATGTTATTTATTTATTTATTATTATTATGGAATTTTGCAACCAGCATATTATTATCTTCAACTTAATCCGACTGAGTATGTATTTCATTCAATATGTACATACACATAAATACACAATTACTAATATGTACTACAAAATTTTAATCGCACTTCGCCACCGCTCTGTCAACGTTCGCCCCACTCTTGAATGTTGAAGTCATCGTTCATTGGACGTTTCTTTTATAATATAACGCGTCTGCGAGTTAATTTTTTTAAGTTTATACGCGCTCCCTCTAGCCGCGGTTGTCTGTCTGTCTGTCGTGTGTGTGATTATTTAAATTTCTTTAAAATGTCTGGACGCGGTAAAGGTGGCAAAGTCAAGGGAAAGGCGAAGTCCCGCTCGAACCGTGCCGGTCTCCAATTCCCCGTGGGCCGTATCCATAGGCTCCTACGCAAGGGTAACTATGCCGAGCGTGTCGGCGCTGGCGCTCCTGTTTACCTCGCCGCTGTCATGGAGTACCTCGCCGCTGAAGTTCTGGAGTTGGCGGGGAACGCTGCGAGAGACAACAAGAAGACCAGGATCATACCGAGACATCTCCAGCTGGCCATCCGCAATGACGAGGAGCTGAACAAACTGCTATCCGGAGTCACCATCGCCCAGGGTGGTGTGCTGCCCAACATCCAGGCGGTGCTCCTGCCCAAGAAGACGGAGAAGAAGGCGTAAATTGTCCGCCCTCCTCCGCCTCCACATGCACATCTGTCAGTCTCCGTTTGATTGATTGCTGCACACGCACATTCTGTACGGATTACGGATTGTTATGCATGTTAAGGTATGGATGGAATGATGGACACTTTCACGTCGTCGTCGAATTTCTTCTTGTATTAAAAACGCGCGAACGTGCGAACAAAGAAAAAGGCCCTTTTCAGGGCCGCAACATAATTCAGTGCACCGAATGTCTGTTTCTATTGATCGACTTGAGTTGATGCACTCTCACCATAATATTTTTTTTTTTTTTTTTTTATGTTTTAATCCGATCCTATTATTCGATAATAATAATAATAATATTATAAATGCGATAGTGCGTTTGTTTGTTCGTTTGTTACCTCATCAAGCTTCGAACCAATCTTCCTGGAATTTCGCATACGCATAGTTAGAAGGACATAGTAAATTCACGCGGGCAAAAGCTAGTACATTATAAAAGAGTCTTAATTAACTAGGTACATAATAAAAGAAAAATGTCTCCCAAATCATCATAGTTTTGATTCGTTTTACTTACTCTACGTTAGCCGGGCTGGCCGGGGGGAGAGGAGAGAGGGGGAGGGGGGGGGGGGGGGGATGTCAATTTATATACGTATGCCGGAATCGAATCCGGCTCGGCGCGATGCGATTGGTGAACGCGTTCAGCTACCCCATTACTGTTTGCGGGTAAACCGACCATATAATAGCGAAAAAAGCCGAAAAATGAAAAAATTATCTCTGCCTGTTTGCTGGTTCAGTTGATTGTAGTGAAGAGTAATACTAATAAGTGAAATATGCCGCCGAAGACAAGTGGGAAGGCCGCCAAGAAGTCTGGCAAGGCTCAGAAGAACATCTCCAAGACTGACAAAAAGAAGAAGAAGCACAAGAGGAAGGAGAGCTACGCCATCTACATCTACAAGGTGCTGAAGCAGGTGCACCCCGACACTGGGATATCCAGCAAGGCGATGTCTATCATGAACTCTTTCGTGAATGACATATTCGAGCGCATCGCTGCCGAGGCGTCCCGTTTGGCCCACTACAACAAGCGATCCACTATCACCTCGAGGGAGGTGCAGACGTCCGTGAGGCTACTCCTGCCCGGCGAGCTCGCGAAGCACGCAGTCAGCGAGGGCACGAAGGCCGTCACCAAGTACACCAGCTCCAAGTAAACTGTGATTTTGTTTGTGTGTCGTGTCGCGTATGATGTGTGTTGATGTCCGTCGCGTTCCGTTTGTTGTAAGTTTTGTTTTAATCCGTGCAATGTTGCGGAGAAGCATAATTTACTACCGCGGCATCGGGCACACACATGTACCTCTACAGTGCGTGCAACAAAGAAAATTCATTCAAGAAAAAGGCCCTTTTCAGGGCCACAATATCTATCTGTTTGCTTACGTGTTTCTTGATAATCCCACCGACGACTGTGTCCGATTTCGTATATATATAATAATAACTATTGATTATTTAGTACAATACGCACCATATGTGTGTATGCAGGTAATTTTTGATGTGTGTGTGTGTGAGAGAGAGTGACATATTTGGTCATACATAAATTATTGTATATTAAATTAATAAAATTAACGTACATACATATTTATTTATAACTATCATTCATTCATAACGAACCGACCGACAGGGGGCGTGCAAGTACCACTGTACGTATGCGAGCAAGAGGCGACAACAGCGTGTCGTGTCGTGTCGGTATATAAAAACGCGCTCTAAAAATGTTCACCTCACTCGAGTTCAGTTGCTACTCGCGTGAGGTTGTCCGTCGCGTCTTATTCGTGTGTCAGTTCAGTTAGTTGTTTTGTTTGTTTGTTGGTGAAATGGCTCGTACCAAGCAAACGGCCCGTAAATCTACCGGTGGTAAGGCACCCCGGAAACAGCTCGCCACCAAGGCGGCTCGCAAGAGCGCTCCTGCTACGGGTGGTGTCAAGAAACCTCATCGTTACAGGCCAGGAACGGTAGCACTCCGCGAGATCCGTCGTTACCAGAAGAGTACAGAGCTCCTGATCCGTAAGCTGCCCTTCCAGCGTCTCGTGCGTGAGATCGCTCAAGATTTCAAGACGGATCTTCGTTTCCAGAGTTCAGCCGTTATGGCTCTCCAGGAGGCCAGCGAGGCGTACCTGGTAGGCCTCTTCGAAGACACCAATCTGTGCGCGATCCACGCCAAACGTGTCACCATCATGCCCAAGGACATTCAGCTGGCACGCAGGATCAGAGGCGAACGCGCTTAGATTTTCCTACTTCCACATCAGGATGGATGGATCGTTGTGTGTGTACTGTACTGTGTGGTGTACTGATATATGTTTTATTATCGTCATTATACCGTCTGCCTGCACTACGCGCGACACGACACGCACCTAGCAATCCGTTCGTTTTAACAATCAAAAGGCCCTTTTCAGGGCCACACATGATTCAGAATAAGAAAGTAATATGTTTCTTGGTGCACACAAGAGTACATTACCGTATGTGTAACCAACCGCCCTGTCTATGTGTGCCTGCATATACATACATATTGGTATTTGGTGTACTGTGCTGTGATATGATACAGCTCTGCTTAGTTCAGACATAAACAAGACATTATATTGACTAGCTAGCTACCTACCTATATTACATATTTAATGATTTGATTATGTATGTGTCAAAAATAAATATATATACCTACATAATATTATACAATATTTGTGTGTGTGGTGAATTGATGCGCGCGTACCGTCTCCCCACTCCCGGTTCGGCGCGCGTCGCTATAAAATCAGCATTTCAGTGTAAGCTCGTAGCATTCCGCGGCAGTTACTCTCCGCAAGAAAACGCGCGTTTGTTTAGAGTGTGTGTGTTTTTCTAAAGTTGTAAGAAAATGACCGGCCGCGGCAAGGGAGGAAAAGGCCTTGGAAAGGGGGAGCCAAACGTCACAGGAAGGTGCTTCGTGATAACATCCAGGGTATCACCAAACCGGCCATCCGTCGTTTGGCCCGCAGAGGCGGCGTCAAGCGTATCTCCGGCTTGATATACGAGGAGACACGGGGTGTACTCAAGGTGTTCCTCGAGAACGTGATCCGCGACGCGGTAACTTACACCGAACACGCGAAGAGGAAGACCGTCACCGCAATGGACGTCGTATACGCTCTCAAGCGCCAGGGCCGTACCCTCTACGGTTTCGGCGGTTAGACAGATGCGCCTTGACGCGTTGTTGTTGTTATTGATGTCATCTTCGCCATCGTCGTCATCGTGTGGTGTGTGTTAGTGAAGTGCGGTGCGGTGGTGGTGTAGTGTATGTGCCTTATTTATTTACATGTACCTACATATGTATGTAAATTGATTAGTAATACATACCCTACGCTTGTACTCGCGTCGCGTACTTCGCTGCGCTGCGTCCATTCGACGGCGACGGAGGGGAGCGGCATCAACGATTATTCAAAAAGGCCCTTTTCAGGGCCGCAAAAGATTCGTTTTTTTTTATTATTATAATCTACATAATAATATTATATATAACTGTTTCTAAGACTACGCGAGACATCGACCGACAAATTTCAATAAATAAATTGGCTGGCTGGAGAGAGTGGATTTTTAGGAGTAGGTAGGTACCTAGTTACCATTTGCAATAATCGAGTGGACTATTATTTAACTAAAATAAATAATTAGCCACCAATTCCAAGGTAGGTGCTTAGCTAGTATATAAATACGTAACGGTTGCGAGTCACTTTTAGGTAGCTAGCTAGCTGTACTGCACCTAGGCAGTCAGCAGAATTCGTAACGTCGGCCTTACACATGATACCTAATTACAACAAAATTGTTGCATGTACCTAGGTACATGTGTACTTAATAAAATAATAAAACTCTGAGCACAGCAGACGCAATATATGCTGTACACGCCAATTGCTCGCTCTCTGCTGCTAGCCGAAGAGAGAGAAGCGGCTCCCTCGTGTTTTACGACCCTAGATTTGGCAGGGTTTAATATGGTCTATATATTGATGGACAGTAGCGAAACATTAACACGCGAGGAGCTCGATATCTTAGCTTTCGCCGTGAAAACGCGATTTGGTCAGTTAATTACGTTTTATAGAGAAATAACAGTTTTGAACGCGACCCGGGCTGTTCGCGATATATTACTGCCAAAATAAACGCCTCCACAGTACGATCAGGACAGCGGGCGACCTCACTAGTTGGGCGGTGTTGTAGGTGAACTCAAAAATATTCATTATAACAATCCATTTTGTATATTGATGACGCTATAATTATTAAAAATATATTTATTCTGACCTTATGTAGTGAAAAGTTGGAAGTTCTCGTATGAGAAAACGTCGCGCGGCACACAGGTTTGCGTTACGGTAAATTCCAATGTGGGCGAAATGTTCCAAATCGTCTAGTTAGTATCGTTTACCTATAATTTTCTGCTTGCTTGTTCGCTTGCTTGCTAGCCAGCCAGCCAGTGTGTGAACGTACTTACTTGTGTTTTCTAATAATAAATTGTGTGTGGTGTGAATATGGCAGACACAGCTGTAGCATCCGAGGCACCAGCGCCAGCGACGCCGGCGAAGAAGCAACCCAAGGCGTCCGCTGCCGCAGGCGGCGTGAAGAAGGCTAAAGCCAAGCCGACTCACCCCAAAACTTCCGAGATGGTGAACAATGCTATTAAAGAACTGAAGGAGAGGAGCGGATCGTCCCTTCAAGCGATCAAGAAATACATCGCCGCCCAATACAAAGTCGACGCTGAGAAATTGGCACCGTTCATTAGGAAGTATCTGAAGAGCGCTGTCGAATCTGGTGCCCTCATACAGACCAAGGGCAAAGGAGCGTCGGGCTCGTTCAAATTGGAATCCAAATCTGCATCGTCGAAGAAACCTACAGCGGCCGGTTCGAAGAAATCCGCGTCGTCTGCGTCGGCTAAATCGAGGAAGGGTTCGGCCGCCACCGCCGCAGCCGCCGCGTCAAAGTCCAAGAAGGGAGCCGCCTCCTCGTCGGCGTCGTCGCCCTCCAAGGGTAAGGCTGCGTCCTCCGCCGCAACTAAAGATAAGAGAGCGGCGGCCGCCAAGAAGAAGCCCGCCGCTAAGAAAGCGACCGCACCGACGAAGGCGAAGGCTGCCGCAGCGCCCAAGGCGAAGAAGACCGCTAAACCGCCAACTAAGAAGCCGAAGGCGCCTAAACCGAAGAAGGCGGCGGCCACACCTAAAAAGGCCGCAGCGAAGAAGACTGCCGCGTCCAAGAAGTAATCACTCCCTGTCGTCCGTCGTCGTTGTTGTCTCAGCTGTGTTAGGTATGTTGTTTGTATGTTACAACGTAAACCAACCACCATCACCACGGCGACAGCATCGACAAAATAAAAAAGACTGCGAGGGATTCGGCTCACGTGCCCAGCCCAGTGTATGTATGGATGGATCGCAACCGTTCCACGCCTAGCAAAAAGCCCTTTTCAGGGCTAACAAATTATTCTGTGAATTGTTTTTAGCACAGTTTCTTGACGACAATATTAAGTACGACGTACCGACCGTGTGTATATCATTACATATGTATGTTATTTATTTATTTATTATTATTATGGAATTTTGCAACCAGCATATTATTATCTTCAACTTAATCCGACTGAGTATGTATTTCATTCAATATGTACATACACATAAATACACAATTACTAATATGTACTACAAAATTTTAATCGCACTTCGCCACCGCTCTGTCAACGTTCGCCCCACTCTTGAATGTTGAAGTCATCGTTCATTGGACGTTTCTTTTATAATATAACGCGTCTGCGAGTTAATTTTTTTAAGTTTATACGCGCTCCCTCTAGCCGCGGTTGTCTGTCTGTCTGTCGTGTGTGTGATTATTTAAATTTCTTTAAAATGTCTGGACGCGGTAAAGGTGGCAAAGTCAAGGGAAAGGCGAAGTCCCGCTCGAACCGTGCCGGTCTCCAATTCCCCGTGGGCCGTATCCATAGGCTCCTACGCAAGGGTAACTATGCCGAGCGTGTCGGCGCTGGCGCTCCTGTTTACCTCGCCGCTGTCATGGAGTACCTCGCCGCTGAAGTTCTGGAGTTGGCGGGGAACGCTGCGAGAGACAACAAGAAGACCAGGATCATACCGAGACATCTCCAGCTGGCCATCCGCAATGACGAGGAGCTGAACAAACTGCTATCCGGAGTCACCATCGCCCAGGGTGGTGTGCTGCCCAACATCCAGGCGGTGCTCCTGCCCAAGAAGACGGAGAAGAAGGCGTAAATTGTCCGCCCTCCTCCGCCTCCACATGCACATCTGTCAGTCTCCGTTTGATTGATTGCTGCACACGCACATTCTGTACGGATTACGGATTGTTATGCATGTTAAGGTATGGATGGAATGATGGACACTTTCACGTCGTCGTCGAATTTCTTCTTGTATTAAAAACGCGCGAACGTGCGAACAAAGAAAAAGGCCCTTTTCAGGGCCGCAACATAATTCAGTGCACCGAATGTCTGTTTCTATTGATCGACTTGAGTTGATGCACTCTCACCATAATATTTTTTTTTTTTTTTATGTTTTAATCCGATCCTATTATTCGATAATAATAATAATATTATAAATGCGATAGTGCGTTTGTTTGTTCGTTTGTTACCTCATCAAGCTTCGAACCAATCTTCCTGGAATTTCGCATACGCATAGTTAGAAGGACATAGTAAATTCACGCGGGCAAAAGCTAGTACATTATAAAAGAGTCTTAATTAACTAGGTACATAATAAAAGAAAAATGTCTCCCAAATCATCATAGTTTTGATTCGTTTTACTTACTCTACGTTAGCCGGGCTGGCCGGGGGGAGAGGAGAGAGGGGGAGGGGGGGGGGGGGGGGGATGTCAATTTATATACGTATGCCGGAATCGAATCCGGCTCGGCGCGATGCGATTGGTGAACGCGTTCAGCTACCCCATTACTGTTTGCGGGTAAACCGACCATATAATAGCGAAAAAAGCCGAAAAATGAAAAAAGGAACGCCAGTCGTCTGCTACCTAGCTACAAGTTCGAGCCATCTGAGTGTTTCTGCTACGTCGCCACCTCCGCCGTGGAGGCGACCCGCGACAAGCGCCCTGCGCTGACTACAGCGCCGGAGGGGATAGTCCCAACACACTCACGTGACGCCCGGGTCGTTGGCTTGATTTGCCCGCACCCCCCTAGTAGCTGGCCTCCCACCAGCGGGTCTCACCAGCGAAAAGGGGATTGGGTAGTCAGCCCGCGGCCTGTGTGGCTGCTTGGGGCGACTCCCTTCCCGCGCATTGCGGGTTCCGGAATGGAACCCACCCCCGAAGAAACCGAGCCGGGGCCGGGGCCCTCAAACCGCCCCGCCCCACCCCCCCCGACGCCGGATGTGTTCGCGACCCCCGTCGCGCCTCCGCCTACACCGCAGCCGCGCCTGTCCCCGAAAGGGTGGCACGAGCGCGACCTCCAATTCCTGGCACGCGCCAACAACTCCGGGCTGTTCTCCCCGGGAATGCTTCGCTGGATGGCGGTCTATCTCCGCCTCCAGAAGAACGAGCTTCATGGAGAGGAGCCCTCATTGGAAGATTTAACCGCCTTGGACTTCGCCAGGAGGGGCATAATCACCCTCCCCCCCGTCGACACCCCGCGCCGCGCTATTATTGCCGCGGCTATGAAGCGCCCCCGCAGCCCAGATGCCCCAAAGGACACCCTTGGGAAGCGTCCTCGTGCCCTGGACGTTCTGCAGGAGGAGGAATATTCCACCTCCCCCCCGGCCTCCTCGCATTCCTCGCATTCGGGTTCGCTGCCGGATGTGTCCAAGTTGGACGCACCGGCCACTTTCATCGCGCCGAAGAAGATGCCGGCCAAGACCCCGGCAAGGAAAGCGCAACTTGAGGCACCTACCCCCCGCCCCACCTCTGCAATCCCCCTTCCACAGAGGGACCCAGGAATGCGGCGCCTAGCCGCCCAAGCGCCCCCGGAGGCGCGGACCGCCGGTGGTCCCGCGTCGCGAGCCGCCCCCCGCCCGCCGCCACGCGCCGTCCCCCCCGCAGGGGTTGACCCGCGCCGCGCGCCGCAGCTCGGAGCTGCGGCGGTGCCCGTTCGCACCCAGCAGCCGCCGCCCTCGCAAAGTGCAGGCACTTCGCGCCAGCCTCGCGCGGTCCCCCCCGTTGGGGTCGACCCGCGCCGCGCGCCGCAGTCCGGAGCTGCGGCCGAGCCCTCTGTGGCTGGGCCATCTCGCGCCCCTCATGTAGCGCCGACGCCCACTTTCGCGCGCGTTACCGCGGGGGCATCTAACCACCCCCCCCCGCCCGCCAGCCAGCCTGCCTCAGCGCCATCCGCCGCAGCAGCCGCCGCCCCACCGACGTCGCCGCCATCTCAACCGGCCCAAGCGACGCCCGCGCCCGCCCCCCAGTCGGGCCCCAGATACCCACCTATCATCGTGGAACGTCTGCCCGACTGGGTGCACCATTTCAAGGAGATCTCCAAGAAACTCGGACGCCCCCCCTCGGCGCGCCCCTTCGGAGTCGGAGTTCGCTTCACCCCGAAAGACGACCAAGAATACCGAACCCTCCAAAGATACTTGGGGGAGTTGGAAAGAGAGGGCCAGGGCATCGCCTGGTTCTCCTACTCACTGCCGGCGGAGCGAAGCCTAAAAGTCGCAATTAGGGGCCTGCCAGCGGACACGCCTGAGAACGAAATCAGTGAGGCCCTCGCCGAGAAAGGGTTCCAGGTAGAGGCGATCAAGGGAATCCGGGCACGTGGTGGGCGACCCGGATGCATCTTCTATTGCCTCGTAAAGAAGAACCCTGGAATCCTGGACATATACAACGTCCACGAACTCCTCCTCATGCCGGGGATAAAAATTGAAGCCTGGCGGGGGAAAAAAGGCCCCGCCCAGTGCCATAAATGCCAGCTGTTCCGGCACAGCAGCCACAACTGCCACCGGCCGCAAGCTTGCGTCCGATGCGGGGGCCCACACCCCGCCCACGAATGCCCGCGCCCCCGGGAGGAACCCGCGACCTGCGCGAACTGCGGGGGCCCGCACCCCGCCAACAACGCCACTTGCCCGGTGTTCCGGAAGGAGGCGCGGAACAAACGCGCCGGCACGGTGGCACGCACCGCAACCGGAACCGCTCCCCCGCCAACCCCGGCCGTCGAGGAGACAGCGCCGGCCTCACTGATGGCCCCAGCGAATCCCCCCACTGCCCGGGGGGAGGCGCCGAGAAGGAGAAAAAGAGGAGGAAAGAGGAAGAGGGCCACTACAGCGCCCCCCCCCACCGCAGAAGCGGGAGGCCCGCCCCCACCAGCCGCCCTCGGCGCGGCCCCCCAGGGCACAAACGCCCCCCCACCAAGCGACGACATCTACCAACTGCAGCTCACCATGCTGGGGCAGCAAATGGAGCAGATGGCGGCCGTCCTCAGAGGGCTTCAATACCAACGCCCTCTTTATGGATAGACGCCCTCTGAGGATAGTACACTGGAATGCCTCGACGCTCACGGACAAAAGGAGGATGCTGGCGCACTTCCTCCGTGAGCGTCAAGTCGACGTGATGCTGGTCAGCGAGACTCACCTTCGGGATGGCGAACCCTTTGCCATCCCGAACTACATCGTGTACCGGAAGGACGAGAAATCAGCTACCGGGATAGCCTACCGAGGCCTGGCGGTGCTGGTCAAGAGGAGCGTCGTCCACCAAGCAATCCCGCACAAGGAGTTCCAGTCACTGTACGCGCTGGGTGTCCTGGTCAGCGTTGCCGGCCAGGAGCTGCGCCTATTCGCAGCGTACGCACCCCCCGCGCCGAACAAGATCGACCCCGTGGACATCCGCGCCATTTTAAGCGGCCAAACGCCGACCATCCTGGCCGGCGACTTGAACACCAAGCACACACACTGGAGCTCCTCATACGACAGCCCGACGGGACGACGACTCCTCCAAGACTCGATCGACCACCACTACGACATTGCAGGGCCAGACGAACCCACCCATTTTGATACAATGGGTGGCTGCGATGTCCTCGACGTGGTGGTCTACAAGGGACTGACAACACCGCCCACGCAGGAGGTCCTGTCCGACCTCCCTTCGGACCATCGCCCGGTGCTCCTCGTCCTTCACGAGACGCCTGCAAGAGTCTCGCTGACCACAACACGCCGCAAAGTCGACTGGGAGGCATTCCAATCCTGCCTCCAGAATGACTGCCCCAGCATGGCCGTCTCCACCGCCGAAGAGGTGGAGGAAGCGGCGACTGCCATCACCCACTGCATCCGCAGCGCACTGGACTCCTCTACGCGCGAAATGCCGGCAGGCGGCAAACCCGAGCCGCTCCCGGCCGCACTCCAAGCCCTAATAGAGGAGAAAAGACAGCTGCGGAGGCAGTGGCAAGTGACTCGCTGCCCCTCTATGCGCCGGGAACTCAACCGGCTGGTGGAGAGGGTCAAAGACGCCCTAACACAGCACGCAGCCGAATCGTGGGATAACCACCTGCTCACCGTGGGCGATGACGTCCCCTCCGTCCATCGCCTGTGCCGGCAGATGTCACGGGAGCCACAACCCGTCAGACCACTGCTGGGCACCGACGGCCTCCCACGATTCCGTGCGCAAGACCGCGCGGACATCCTAGTGGAGCACCTGGAGCGCCAGTTCACCCCGAACCCCGTGACCGACGAGGAACACAACCAAGAGGTCGCCGAGCACGTGCGGGAGTATCTCGCAGCGCCACCTGGAGAAGAGGAAAACCCCATTGTCCTTTCGCCCGGCCAGGTGCAGAAGACAATGGCCCGGCTCAAGCCCAGGAAAGCCCCGGGCGCGGACCGTATCACGAATGAGGCGCTTCGCCATCTCCCGCTGCGCGCAATCGCGGCGGTGACGCGCCTCTTCAACGGCATACTACGCTCGGGCCACTTCCCGACCATATGGAAGAACGCCAGGGTCATTGTCCTGCCCAAGCCGGGCAAAGACCTTAAAAGCCGGAGAATCACCGTCCCATCGCGCTGCTGAGTAAACTCTCGCAGGTGTTCGAGCGACTTCTCCTCCAGCTCATGCTCCCGTTCCTCGAACCTCGGGAGGAACAATTCGGGTTCCGAGGCTGAGCACTCCACGACGCTCCAGGTCACAAGACTGCTCCACAGGATGTCCGAGGCTTCAACAAGAAGGAATGCGTGGCTGCCGCATTCCTTGATATGGAAAAGGCGTTCGACAGGGTGTGGCATGAGGGGCTGCTACACAAGCTGTCGACGTCAGAGCTGCCGAAGAGGATCGTCAGGGTGTTGGCATCCTTCCTCAGCGAACGCCGGATGCACGTGGCGGTGGAAGACGCGACCTCCGAGGAGCGACCCGTCCGAGCAGGAGTCCCCCAGGGCAGCTGTTTGTCCCCGGCCTGCTACGCCCGATTCACTGACGACATCCCAGTCGTCGGTCGGGTAGAGCTAGCGCTGTACGCTGACGACGCGGCGTACTACGCAGTCTCTATGAACGCCGCGCACGCCGCGAAGCTGCTGCAGCGCACACTAGACGCCCTGCCTGACTGGCTCTCCAAGTGGAGGTTGTCAGTGAACGTCGGGAAGACGCAGGCCATCATCACCGGAGGTCATAACCCACCGCCGCCGCTCACTGTGGGTGGCGTGCCCGTGCCGTGGCGGCAAAACGTCACTTATCTGGGAGTTATCATCGATCGGCGCCTAACGATGTCCAACCACGTCGACGACGTCGTGGCGAAGGCGAAGCTGGCCAGGGGGAGGTTGCACGGCGTGCTCTCCTCCCGCCTGCCCCTGAGGACGAAGCTCGGGATCTATAAGACCTACGTTAGATCCCGCCTCACGTACGCTGCCCCGGCGTGGTACGCGTATTGCTCTGAGAAGAACAAGCGGCGTCTCCGAGCACAAGAAAACCAGAGTCTCAGAGCAGTCGTCGGGGCCCCACGCTACGTGAGGAACGCGACGATCTTCAGGGACCTTAAATGGGAGGGCCTAGACACCTTCATCGCCCGCCTGGCCACCAACATGTTCCAAAGAGCGGACGCGTCGCGACACCCGCACCTGCGTGGCATCGCGCCGCTGCATACGCGCCCGCCAGACCGCCGCTACAAGCCCTCGCCACGCTGTCTAGCTGTCGTCGACGTCGCCGACCAGGCGATGGCGCCGGTCCCCAGTTGAACTCCCAGATAAATTATAGCGAAGACCCAGGCCGCCACGGCCTAAACCCAACGACCTGCCTATTGTTATAGGCAGCGAAGCACGCCACCGCAGAGGGTAAACACCCTGATCGGTCACTCCGTCGCCCCACAGGCGACAGGGAAGGCTCAGAGAAAAAATGAAAACATTCCGGTTTGTGCTCTCGAGGTGTGCAGACGTGTTGTCGCGGCACGCTCTCACGCCAAAGGAGGACTCTCTGGAAGCGCCGATCGTTTGCGGTCAGTGTATTCGGGCTGCTTGAAAGCGGAGCTCTCGGCCTCACAGTGGGTGATTTATCACACACATATTGGTCTTGAATTCTGTGGACATCAGTCAGGGTCTCTGTCTACTAACGCTAAGCGTCTGGGGAATTCTTGGAATTCGGTGTGCACTTGTGCACGCTGGTTTCGGGAACACTCCCCCCCCCCCGATCCACTCGTGATCTCCCGGGAGAGAACGTGTGCAATCGCCCTTCTCAGGGCGGCCCTGTTTCGCGTGTTCCCGCACGCCTTTAGTGCGGACGAAGTCCTCACACTTAGTTGGGGCCCTTTAGCGAGCAAATTGGTCGGCTTTCTAACGAACGCCACCGAGCTGGTTGGTCGCTGAAGGTAGTGCGGACCCTGGCACTAGCCCTTTCACCCCTTCAGGGTGTCGGGCAAGATTACAGGCTGGGCCCGGGAGCACTGGCCTTGGGGGCTTCCCTAGTCAACCCCGGGTATCGGTTAGGTAGTTAAGTGTTAGGGACACACCTGTTGGCCCGAACAAGGTTGGCAACAGACCCACACAGACATCACGCAGTAGGGGACATAGGAACACGCCACCTGCCTACACCCGGCGGAAGGCAAGGTATAGGGAACCCGGGTGTACCCCCGGGCTTACCCCCCCTCTCACGCTGCCACTAAAATGGCAAGCCCCCCCTCCGACCCGCCAAACTGGCAAACGCTTCTCAACCTTTTGAGCCCGACATATGGCCAGAGTTTCTCTGGCCAAATTGTTCAGGTCCTCAAGGCAAACAAGATTTGCCCCCCCTCCACTTCGAGGAACCACCAGCCTCGCCTCCCCCCCAACCGATCCCGACCGCGACCGCGTTACCAAACCGCTATGGTATCCTCCTGTAGAGGAACCCGAGACCGCAATGCAGGTCTCCGAGTGCGCTCTCCCACCGGAATCCGAGAAATCGGACTCCGAAATGGAGACGGACTCTGAACCTGAGGCGCCGACCGGGTTCACCTCCTCCTCTTCATCTTCAGGCACTGAAGCCACCTCGTCCTCGCAGACGTCTTCCTCCGAAGACGACGATTTCGTCGTCGTAGGGGGAAAACGCCCGCGCAAGTCCCAGTCGGACAAAGCAATGCCACCTCCCAAAGCGGTGAAAACCGCCGAAGGGAAGGCAAATCCGCCTCCTCAAGGCAAACCCGCGACCGCTGCAGCGGCACCAGTCCATAAGCCGAAGGCCCCGCCTCCGGTCATCATCCACGACCCCAAATCCTGGGAGTCGCTATCAAAAACCCTACAGGAGCGTCGTATTTACTATACGAAAGCTCACAAGTGTGACATCGGCATCCGAGTCACACTCCAGTCCGTCCCCGACTACAAGTCGCTCACAGCGATCCTCAACGAGCGGAATGTGCCTTGGCACTCATTCACGCTAGAAGAGGATCGCGTCCTTCGCGCCGTCATCAGGCGTATCCCCCAGGACATCTCCACTGAGTACGTCCTGGAGTCCCTTCGATCCCAAAATCTCCCTGTCCGGGAAGTCCACCGGATGTATCAGGGTCGCAACCCACGTGTACCATACGATATGGTACACGTCATCCTGGACAAATCCCCGGAAGGGAAAGGGATCTTCAAAGTGAAGACCGTCGCGGGTCTCACTGGCTTCTCCGTAGAAGCCCCCTACAAGCGGGGACAAATCGGGCAGTGTCACAACTGCCAGTACTACGGCCATTCGGCCCGAAACTGTCATGCCAAGCCACGCTGCGTCAAGTGCCTGGGAGACCATCCCACACGCGACTGCGAGCGCACCAGGGAGTCTCCGGGCGAGCCTGAGTGCGTGCTCTGCGGGGGCTCGGGCCACCCTGCCAATTGGCGCGGGTGCCCGAAGGCTCCAAAGAGCAAGCCAAAACAGGCTACGACCGCAAATTCCACTGGTGCCAGGCGTAGGCCAACGGCACCCGCGGCCACTAGGGCCACCGTCCCAGATACCGCCGACTCAGCGGCGTTCCTCCCATTGGGAAGAGGCCATCAGCCTCACTCCCAACTCCAGTCCCTCGCCCAGCCCCTCAGGCTCCGGCAAACTATGCTGCAGCGGTCAAACCCGCCGCCACGCCAAAACACGATCGCCAGATCGAAAGCTCTCCCGCGGCTCTGCCTGCACCCTCAGGGTCAAGCAACCGCGGAACAGCCGGAAGTCAGGCGTTCGAGTTCGGACTGAGCGTAATCGTTTCCCTCGACATCGATATGGTCGAGGAAATCGGGAACGCTCTAATCCAGGCGGGCGACGACTTCGCCGAACGTATAAAGGTAGCAATGCGCTACCGTAATGAGATCCGCAAGATCCAATCGGTTATGATCCCCCAAAACCTCCAAACGCAACCATAATGGGTAGTCTGAATCAGAGGAACAAACCCCGATCGTTGACCTTGGCATTTTTCAATGCCAATGGCATTCGTGATAAGAAGGTAGAGATCACTCAATACCTTACCAAACACCAGGTGGACATCCTCTTGGTGCAAGAGACCTTCCTCAAACCATTCCACCGCGACCCGCGCATTGCCAATTACAACTTAGTCCGCAATGATAGAATAGGGACCCCCCTCGGAGGGACCCTAATCTATTACAAAAGGTCTCTGCACTGCTCCTCCCTCGATCCCCCAGCTCTCACGAACTTGGAATGCTCCATCATACGCATCGCGATGACCGGCCATTCGCCGATCAACATCGCCTCCGTCTACCTCAGGCCTACTAGAACTCTACTTAGTAGTGACCTAGAAGCCCTATTCGCTATGGGACACGCCACCATTCTGGCTGGCGATCTCAACAGCAAGCACACCAGGTGGCATTCGATTTCCAACTCGACCAACGGCAATACCCTAGTGCGACTCGAAGAGTCCCTAGACTTTGACGTTGTAGCTCCCTGAGTGCAACTCACTACCCGACCACCGCAGGTCACACGCCCAGCGTCATTGACGTAGCACTACTCAAGAACATAGCCCTTCAGGTTTGTTCAATCGAAGTCCACTCAGAACTTGATTCTGACCACCGACCCGTCTTACTCCAACTAGGACAAACTGACAACGGAAGGACAGTGCACACAAGAACGGTAACGGACTGGAAGAAACTCGCAAGAGTACTCGACCAGCCCTCAGCCGACTTGAATGCAATCCCCGATAGGATCCAATCCAATGACGAGACAGACTTGGCTATCTCTTCCCTCACCAATCATCTGCAATCAGCCCTCCAGGGTTGCTCCAGGCAGGTCCCATCTGTGGATCCGAACCACAGAATGGAGCTGCCTGAAGACATGCGGAACTTGATGACGGAAAAGAACGCCGCGACCAGACTGCACGATCTCTACCCAACTGATGAGGCCCGTTCTCACATGCGCTATCTGCAACGTAGAGTCAGGGAGCGCATGAAAGAACTCAGGGACGAACAGTGGGGTGACCTCCTCGCAGAGATGAAACCGTCGCACACCGCCTATTGGCGTGTAGCACGAGCTCTCAAATGCGACACTGTAGCTTCAACCCCTCCACTCACTCGCACGGATGGCTCCATCGCTTTCGATGATGACGAAAAAGCTGAATGCCTAGCAGACAGCCTGGAGAGCCAATGCTCTCCTAGTCGTGAGCCAGTCGACCCAGACCACCTACGGGAAATCGAGTCGCATGTAGAGAGCCTAACAGCCTCCGCAGCGGCCCCTCCCAAATTCCCACTCACTCCTACCACGATCGACGAAGTCGAGTCGATCATCAAGTCCCTACGCCCCCGAAAAGCTCCTGGAGCTGACGGGATCTCAAACGGCCTTTTAAAGAGCCTACCCCAGACCCTGTTACTTCTGCTAGTAAGCATCTTCAATGCTTGCCTAGCAAATTGCACATTTCCAGACGCCTGGAAACAAGCAACAGTCATAGGTATCCCCAAACCAGGCAAAGACCTGAAGATCCCCACTTCATATCGACCAATCAGCTTACTCAGCTGCATTGGGAAGATATACGAGAGAATAATCTCGAGACGACTCAAGGACTACACCGAGTCCCTGAACCTCTTGCCCAACGAGCAGATGGGTTTCCGCGCAAAACACTCTTGCGTCAACCAACTGCACCGCATCACGGAGCACATCCTTAGTCGCCGCGTCCGCGGCCACTCCACTGGAGGACTCTTCTTCGATGTAGCGAAAGCTTTCGACAAAGTTTGGCACGCTGGCTTGATATCCAAGCTAGCCAAAATGGGAGTGCCTGACAGTCTCGTGCACATCATACGAAACTTCTTGTCGAACAGAACCTTTCGCTACAAAGTAGAGGGTCACCTCTCCAGCCCCCATCCCATCACAGCCGGAGTACCGCAAGGCTCCGTACTGTCCCCCATCCTATACGCATTGTACACCAATGACGTACCGCGCACCCCGCTCGTGGAGCTAGCCCTATTCGCCGATGACACGGCACTCTACACCTCCGACACCCGCAAGGATAATATATCCAAGCGACTCCAACAAGCGGCCGACGCCCTCGGCGCTTGGTTCAAAAAGTGGCGCATCGAAGTCAACCCAGAGAAGAGCGCGGCAGTGTTCTTCTCCAGGGATAGACAAGGTGCTACCCGCCCTTCCGCATATTGCACCCAACCGCTTCTGCGGACGATATCCATGTTTGGCAAACTCATTCCATGGGTAAACCAAACCAAATATCTGGGTGTCATACTCGACAGCGGCCTCACCTTCGGGGCCCACATCCAAAGAGTTCGAAACCGAGCCGCCTTCTACCTCGGCCGACTATCTCCCATAATCTGCAACGCAAAGATGTCACTTAGAAATAAGCTGACTCTTTACAAGTTGTGCATTCGCCCAGTCATGACCTATGCCAGCGTAGTGTTCGCACACGCAGCACCCACCCACCTGAAGAAGCTTCAAGTACTCCAAAACAGGTTCACGGTCCGAGCCACCGGGACACCCCGGGGACTCCGCTCTCGTGACCTGCACAGAGACTTAGAACTTCCTTCCATCGCCAGTTATCTCAAAGGCGTATCTAAACGATACTTCCAGAGAGCTGCCACTCATCCAAATCCCTTAGTGGTCCAAGCCGCTAACTACACCCCCACCAGAGGAGTCCCCTTGAGGCGTCGACGTCCGAGGCACGTCCTATTCGATCCAGACGACCCCATTACGGTTGCAAACCCCCAGCTCGATAACTCTGCGGAAGCTCCAACCGGGAGCCAGAGTTTCTCTCCACGGTACCGCACTCGACGGAATCGAGGGCGAAGAAGCAGGGATAGCTCGACAATTTTCACCCGGTACCGGTATGTACCTGGGCGCTTCACGCCGACATAGGCCCATAAGGCAGTTAGGTCAGGCCCTTAAGGCAATGAGTGTTGTATCGCTCACGAGCTTGCATCGCTCGCCATTGTTCAAAGGCAAAGCCCATGGCCGAGGTTCGTTTCCCAACTGGGAGCCCCTTGCGCTTTTGCCGAAAAGGCTGTTGGAGTGGCGACAAGCCCTCGCCTCAAAACGTCCCGGTGTAGTAGTAAATGCTTTTTAGAGCAAACTATGTTTTAGTCCTGTCAAATTATTATAAAAATGAAAAAATTATCTCTGCCTGTTTGCTGGTTCAGTTGATTGTAGTGAAGAGTAATACTAATAAGTGAAATATGCCGCCGAAGACAAGTGGGAAGGCCGCCAAGAAGTCTGGCAAGGCTCAGAAGAACATCTCCAAGACTGACAAAAAGAAGAAGAAGCACAAGAGGAAGGAGAGCTACGCCATCTACATCTACAAGGTGCTGAAGCAGGTGCACCCCGACACTGGGATATCCAGCAAGGCGATGTCTATCATGAACTCTTTCGTGAATGACATATTCGAGCGCATCGCTGCCGAGGCGTCCCGTTTGGCCCACTACAACAAGCGATCCACTATCACCTCGAGGGAGGTGCAGACGTCCGTGAGGCTACTCCTGCCCGGCGAGCTCGCGAAGCACGCAGTCAGCGAGGGCACGAAGGCCGTCACCAAGTACACCAGCTCCAAGTAAACTGTGATTTTGTTTGTGTGTCGTGTCGCGTATGATGTGTGTTGATGTCCGTCGCGTTCCGTTTGTTGTAAGTTTTGTTTTAATCCGTGCAATGTTGCGGAGAAGCATAATTTACTACCGCGGCATCGGGCACACACATGTACCTCTACAGTGCGTGCAACAAAGAAAATTCATTCAAGAAAAAGGCCCTTTTCAGGGCCACAATATCTATCTGTTTGCTTACGTGTTTCTTGATAATCCCACCGACGACTGTGTCCGATTTCGTATATATATAATAATAACTATTGATTATTTAGTACAATACGCACCATATGTATATACATATGTGTATATGCAGGTAATTTTTGATGTGTGTGTGTGTGAGAGAGAGTGACATATTTGGTCATACATAAATTATTGTATATTAAATTAATAAAATTAACGTACATATGTACATATTTATTTATAACTATCATTCATTCATAACGAACCGACCGACAGGGGGCGTGCAAGTACCACTGTACGTATGCGAGCAAGAGGCGACAACAGCGTGTCGTGTCGTGTCGGTATATAAAAACGCGCTCTAAAAATGTTCACCTCACTCGAGTTCAGTTGCTACTCGCGTGAGGTTGTCCGTCGCGTCTTATTCGTGTGTCAGTTCAGTTAGTTGTTTTGTTTGTTTGTTGGTGAAATGGCTCGTACCAAGCAAACGGCCCGTAAATCTACCGGTGGTAAGGCACCCCGGAAACAGCTCGCCACCAAGGCGGCTCGCAAGAGCGCTCCTGCTACGGGTGGTGTCAAGAAACCTCATCGTTACAGGCCAGGAACGGTAGCACTCCGCGAGATCCGTCGTTACCAGAAGAGTACAGAGCTCCTGATCCGTAAGCTGCCCTTCCAGCGTCTCGTGCGTGAGATCGCTCAAGATTTCAAGACGGATCTTCGTTTCCAGAGTTCAGCCGTTATGGCTCTCCAGGAGGCCAGCGAGGCGTACCTGGTAGGCCTCTTCGAAGACACCAATCTGTGCGCGATCCACGCCAAACGTGTCACCATCATGCCCAAGGACATTCAGCTGGCACGCAGGATCAGAGGCGAACGCGCTTAGATTTTCCTACTTCCACATCAGGATGGATGGATCGTTGTGTGTTACGTGTGTGTGTGTGTGTGTGTGTGTGTGTACTGTGTGGTGTACTGATATATGTTTTATTATCGTCATTATACCGTCTGCCTGCACTACGCGCGACACGACACGCACCTAGCAATCCGTTCGTTTTAACAATCAATAGGCCCTTTTCAGGGCCACACATGATTCAGAATAAGAAAGTTATATGTTTCTTGGTGCACACAAGAGTACAGTACCGTATGTGTAACCAACCGCCCTGTCTATGTGTGCCTGCATATACATACATATTGGTATTTGGTGTACTGTGCTGTGATATGATACAGCTCTGCTTAGTTCAGACATAAACAAGACATTATATTGACTAGCTAGCTACCTACCTATATTACATATTTAATGATTTGATTATGTATGTGTCAAAAATAAATATATATACCTACATAATATTATACAATATTTGTGTGTGTGGTGAATTGATGCGCGCGTACCGTCTCCCCACTCCCGGTTCGGCGCGCGTCGCTATAAAATCAGCATTTCAGTGTAAGCTCGTAGCATTCCGCGGCAGTTACTCTCCGCAAGAAAACGCGCGTTTGTTTAGAGTGTGTGTGTTTTTCTAAAGTTGTAAGAAAATGACCGGCCGCGGCAAGGGAGGAAAAGGCCTTGGAAAAGGGGGAGCCAAACGTCACAGGAAGGTGCTTCGTGATAACATCCAGGGTATCACCAAACCGGCCATCCGTCGTTTGGCCCGCAGAGGCGGCGTCAAGCGTATCTCCGGCTTGATATACGAGGAGACACGGGGTGTACTCAAGGTGTTCCTCGAGAACGTGATCCGCGACGCGGTAACTTACACCGAACACGCGAAGAGGAAGACCGTCACCGCAATGGACGTCGTATACGCTCTCAAGCGCCAGGGCCGTACCCTCTACGGTTTCGGCGGTTAGACAGATGCGCCTTGACGCGTTGTTGTTGTTATTGATGTCATCTTCGCCATCGTCGTCATCGTGTGGTGTGTGTTAGTGAAGTGCGGTGCGGTGCGGTGGTGGTGTAGTGTATGTGCCTTATTTATTTACATGTACCTACATATGTATGTAAATTGATTAGTAATACATACCCTACGCTTGTACTCGCGTCGCGTACTTCGCTGCGCTGCGTCCATTCGACGGCGACGGAGGGGAGCGGCATCAACGATTATTCAAAAAGGCCCTTTTCAGGGCCGCAAAAGATTCGTTTTTTTTTATTATTATAATCTACATAATAATATATATATAACTGTTTCTAAGACTACGCGAGACGTCGACCGACAAATTTCAATAAATAAATTGGCTGGCTGGAGAGAGTGGATTTTTAGGAGTAGGTAGGTACCTAGTTACCATTTGCAATAATCGAGTGGTATGAGTTGTGGACTTTTTTTTTTTTTTTTTTTTATATATCGAAGCCTACTTGCAGTTGGTCGCTACGTCGACCTTTACTGCTTCACCGGAGGAAATATGGCGACAGCCTCGAGGGCCATACAGCCGAAACAGTAACAGCACAAAGGGCTCCCAGGTGGGAACGAACCTCGGCTTTGGGCGTTACTCACAAAGCGGCAGAGCGGTATATTGCTCAATTTGCCTGAAGGGCCTGAGGGGAAAAACGTCCTGGTGCCGCCGGGCGGTACCGTGTGAACGTTGAAGCGGTCCTACTACTTCGCACTCGATTCCGGCGAGTGCGGTGTCTGTTTGAGTTACCCTGAGCCCTACTATTACCTCTAGGGTGATCGGAAGGAGGATTAGCAACCGTAATGGGGTCGTCTGGATCGGTAGGGGCGACGTGCTGCGGCCGGCGGTGCCGGAATCGGCGGAAATTCGCGGTGTTGATACGGTAATCGGCCGCGCGCCTGATTAGCGGATTTGGGTGGAGGAGGAGCGCTCGAAAAAGCGTTCCGAGCATTCCTTGAAGTATCGGACCATCGAGGGAAGCTCTAGGTCTCTGTGCAGATCAACATTTCGCGTGTACCAGGGAGCCCGGGTCGCGCGGCGTGTGAATCTGTTTTGGACTACTTGCAACTTGCGCAAGTTGGAGGAGCCGCGTGCGAAAACAACACTGGCGTGGGGATGGCGATCGGGACGGATGGTGTGCCTTGTAGAGTGTCAGCTTATTTCTAAGCGACATTCTGGGAGGCCTGATGACGGACGAGAGCCGGTTCAGAATGAACGCGGCCCGGTTTTTGACTCTAGTGATATGAGGTCCAAACGTCAAACGAGAGTCGAGTGTGACACCTGTGGTACTTGGCTTTATTCGCCCAAGGAATGGGCTTTACGAAGAGACTGAGCTGGCCGAGCGATATTAGTGCTCCGCGCTGGTTTTGCTGATGCGGGTCAAAGCGAGGGATCCTTGAAAAGAGCACTGCTGCGGCTTTTCCGGATTTACCTCGATTCCCCACCGTCTGAACCAAATACCGAGCGCGTTGATGGCCTTTGGAGACGTGAGGACACGTCTGCTCGAACTTGTCGGAGGTGGTAGAGAGCCGGTATCGTCGGCGAAAAGGGCTAACTCAACATTGGGAGCTTTGGGGATGTCCGCCGTACAGAGAGTACAGGGTCGGAGATAGCACGGAGCCTGGGGACCCCTGCTTTGATGGGACGTGGCGACGAGAGGCAGCCTTCAACTTTGTACCGAAAGGTGCGATTTGACAAAAAGTCTTGTATGGTGTTCACAAGACCTCTGGATTGCAGTGAGCAAATAGCCTAGACTCCAAATGCTCGATACATCGAAGAAACCGACCGTGGATCGCTTCGCCATAAGGGTGGATGTGCTCCGATGCGGTGAACGTTGAGCAGGTGCGCGCCGAACTGTTCGCAGGGATGTCCGTTTGTCTGTACG